>JAUYWG010033980.1:0-22781 GCA_034779775.1 Enteromius afrohamiltoni
TTGAGTACAGTACAGTGTTATTAGAAATATGAAACTTCCTTCTATATGTTCTATGTTTCCTAAAATAAAATATACTGTGTTTAGTTGGGAAAAGGAGTTATTTTTTTTACCCAGACATTTAAATGTACCGTGATATTTTACGGTTATCATACCGTCAGAATCTCATACTGGCCCATGCCTATGTGTGTGTGTGTGTGTGTTTGCAGGTTTGGTCCTCTATAGTTACACCTAAGTATAAGTAAAAGCAATATAAAGTAATTGAAGTGAATGCTAAATATTGTTATTTACTTTTGTTTTTCAGGCAGGAAGAACAACTTGTCACCTCTTGAAGATAGAGACAGTGATTACATGAACGAATATATAGTTTATAAAAATCGTTATGTTCTTGTTACTGTTTTCTTTATTTGGACACATTTTGATTCTTTACTGTGAAAATTGTCAGGGCAATAAAGCCAATTTGAACTGAATTAAATTGTCTGAGCTCCCCTTCTGTCTACCCCACCCTTTCTATACATGGCCACATTTAATATTTATAATAGTTTATAAATATTAATAATTTATCATCTGTTTTTGTTCACAAAATAAATGAATTATTTTTTCTTGCTCAGTATTTCATGTTTGAACGTGTTAAGTGTGTTAAGACAAGTGTTTATATGAGTTAAGACACCAAAAGGGAACATTCTATAGTAGTGGTAGAACATTACTAGGTGATTCTTTGAAACCAGCATGGATGCTCAGATTTTTGGAATGTCAGATTTCCAAATAAAACATGTCCCCCTAAACGTTCCGAGAACGTCCTGAATGTTCGGCGAAGATCCTCCAAATAATGTCCCCCAACCCTTTCAAGAACTCAACATTGTGACTGTCTCAGAACATACTGAGGACGTTACTAGGCAACGTCCTTGACACCAGCTGGAGGACATTTAGAAAAGGTCAATTTAAAAAGATATATGGTCCCCCAAACATCCTGAGAACGCCCTGAATGTTGTGTGAAGGTTGTGGGGAACCAACCATATAGAATACGCAGAATCATTAGTTAATTTCCTCGCTGCCCAACGTAGAGACCAGAATCAACGCTAGCGACTGGCGCCACGTTGTCTCGACTAACACTCTCTTTTGGAAAGGGGGAAGAATACCCCCTGGCATGTTTACAGCTTCCAAAGATTTATCTGTTGTTCTCAGACACACTGACCAAACACCAAACTCAGGAGGGATGGACTCCAGTGACTCTTCTTGACACTAACGCAATTAACGTACAGACGCTAAAGTCATCGGATTGTAACCATCTAGCTTTTCGAGTGTGAACTTTGACATCCAACAGCGCGAACTCAGTACAGGGATCATTTACATAAACAATAGCTTTAATTCATGGGCTGGGAAACTCTGCACGTGAATAACCGGGTCACCGGCAGAGCTCGGACATACACATTCTTGCACGCACACTCCGAAGGAGAGCGCGCGCTTTCTCAGTCTTAAGAACAAAGGGACAGAGATAAAGTGTGCAACATCAACGCAGCAGTTAGGACCGTCAAGGTCAGCATAGTGTGCAGTAGAGACCTGGGGCCTCATGTATCAACGCTGTGTACGCACAAAAACTGTGCATACGCCAGATTTCATGCTCACGTTCAGATTTACTAACAATGAAATTAACGTAAGAATGTGCGTTGGTCCACGTCAACTCCATGTCTGGCGTACGTCTATTTCTTGTGTGTGTTTGTTTTATGTCTGTTGGCGACTCCTAGAGGCAACTGTTTTACATTGCACACTTCAAAGTATTGCACTAACACATCATCAATTTGTGTTTTATTTTACGATTTGTAGTTTTATATAGCCTAGTTGTTGGAATTGGAAATGAAAAAGCTTTAATTGCGAGTCATATTCTTAATGCATAGATTATTTTTGACACACTTTTTGTCTGATCCATTGAGGGTACCTTGTTGCAATTTTGAGAGAAAATCGTTTACATTTTTCAAACTTTTGTATTTAAATTTTAAATGGATATGGCATTCAAAAGTCAACAGATCATCACAGACTATCGGTTTAAAATAGCCTAGAATGTAAATAACGATTTAAATAGCAATAACTATAGGTTGTTTTTGTTTTGGTAAATGTCTTTTTGTGAGATCATAAAGTGTGCTCCCCTATGAAATCGAAATCTGGCGACGGCCCTGCCCTGTTCCCCTGCCTGTTTGATCTACACTTTGATGGTGCGCCGCTATTCTCCTCTTAACCTGCACCTTTACATCGTACCATTTCATTTTTAATTTGTTCACAGTGCAATGTTCAGACCCCGCTGTGTTAACTGTGTCAGCTAAACTCTCCCACTCTATTATTTATTTATTTTTTCGTTTGTTATTAATTCTGGAGGACAAATGTGCAGAGTTTTTCTCCAGTCTACACCGATAGGACACCTCCAATTCACAATCTGTGAAGTTTCTTTTCTTGCTTGCTTGCTTGCTTTTGCCATTGCTTTTCGTTTGATTTTTCAGAAGTGGAGTCCATACCATATTTATATGGGGGAAGGAGGCAGGGAGGGGTTTAGCGCTCGTGCATGTGCGCTCAATTTCACGTTAATTCGGATGTACAAAGAGAATATGCGTGGGATACGGCGCACGCAGTATTTCATACATCAGAATTTTTTTGTTTGTTTTCTTCTAATAGAGACAAAAAAGTAATCAGATCTAGCCCATTGTAATGCTTTTCTGTAAGTTAGCATATTTTCCTGTCAGGCTAAACGAAACCCTTCTAGCTTTGTTTGGCTCATTGTAAGGAGCAACTATATCTAAAGTGCTAGAAAAGAGATATAAGAGATAATAGGTAAAATTAGGGTCAGGAAATAATGAAAATTTAGTGGAAAGATTATCAGATGAAGAGAGAGTGCAAGCTTGCAGCCACGAATGGAAGCAGTGGGCTCCCATGGGAATTCTGGCGAGGCGGGGCTTGAAGGCTGGCACAGAAGCTGGGTTCTTTTATTTTTTCCTTTTTCAAGGACATGACAAATGGCCAGGTATGGTTTTCCCATACTAGGAATTGGTGCTCTGCATTTAACCCATCCAAGTGCACACACACAGCAGTGAGTGCGGCCCGGGGAGCAGTTGGGGAAAGGGTGCCTTGCTCAAGGGTCTCAACTCAGTCGTGGTATTGAAGGTGGAGAGAGCACTGATTATTCACTAACCCCATCCACAATCCCTGCCGGACATGGGACTCGAACCCACAATCTGTGGGTTAGAGGTCCGACTCTCTTTCCATTAGGCCACGACTGCCCAGATGAACCCGGATGAGCCCGGATGAGTATTCAGAGTTTAGGCAACTTGACTGGCAGAGCACAATCTGCGTAATGTGATCTCATGTGTAACATGATGTGGAAGGGAAGGAAGGAAACTTTAAGTTAACTTAAACTTTATTTAAGGGCAATTAGATTGATTAGAAAATGGGGTTTCAGCCACAGCTAATCATGCTTACATGCTCCTCCAAAAATTAGTTTTATCAACAGCACATGGAGCAGCAGTTCACATGGAGAAACATTTTGTCCATACCACTCTGTCACATCACTTACCACCGAGTTATTTTTTTCAAAAGTTTACAAAAACAAAAATAAATTGTTATAGAAATGATTGTTGAACAATGGTTGTGTGGATCAATCAAATTAGTTTTTTCACAAAAAAAACACTATAAAAATCTAATTACATACTATGAATTGATGGTGTCCAAAAAAAGTTGTACTACTGTATTCACATATGTATTGTATCATAACAGGGTGGTTCAAGAAATTGGACACGGTATCTTCAGGATGTTTTTTTAAGACAAAAAAGGAATTTGTAAAAAAAGTTTTTCACTAACCACACAAAACTACACGTTACTTTCTCAAAAACACAATCATGTATATAAATGCTCCTAACATATTATTGCAGCCCAGGTTGTGTTGTTTACAGTTTTATTAGACTCTAGCCATTTTTATGTTTATAAGCAACTGAAGCTCCAAACACCCAAAACACCCTCAGAGTTAATACATTTCGACAAGCCCGAACAAAGATGATTTAAAAGATGACTAAGTGATTTAAAACTAGTAATACAGAGCAGTGGTGTAGATTTCATCTGAAGAATTGAACATTGGAAGGGACGCATCCTTTGGAAAACAAAAGCTGTTGTTACACCGTGTTTATATTTGATGATGTCCATGTGCTTCTTTGTTTTTATTTTCATTCTGTCCCGCATGCTCTGTCTTGTTAGTAAACTCCGCCCCGCTCATCAGTGTTCATTCCTTTCCAGCTGTGTCTTCCAGGTGTCTTGTGGATTGTCTTGATTTGTGTATTCATTTAAGCCAGTGGTTCTCAATCCTGGTCCTAACGCCCCACTGCTCCCCTGATTTTGCTGGTCTCTCTCTGATTCTGATAATCAGCTCATTAGAAGAGAGCTTTGTGCATGCGCTGTGTTCTCAATCAAAATGGTTACTTCACTTCGGAACATTCATTCATGGATTTGCACCGTAAATAAGTGAATACAATTTAAATTACGTCTCACACACTCACACACACTGTTCTAGATCAGCAGTTCTCAATCCTAGTCCTCTCCTCGCGTCCCCTAGCTCTGCACATTTCGTATGTTTCTCTTCTCAGGAGAGAATGTCAAGGGTGATCACAGGCAGGTTAGGAGTCTGTGCAGCCACAGGCAGAACCTCCCGATTGCCCGCGGATGGAGCCTCCTTTTCTCTTGATTAACCCGCTGGGGTCGGCTCCCGCATACATGCGTTTTGAGACGTCATCTCCTGATATCCAGTAAATCGTCAAAAGCAATTCCATTAATTATTCGTATATGAAGGGATTGTCCATCAAACTGTGTATCTCCAGCTACAGTTTCAATCAAAAGATTTTTTTGCTATAGCAAAACCATTTGAGTGTTAGTGGTACTGTGTTTCTGATGTTTCTCAATCTGGTTTTGAAAGGTTGAACAGTACAGAGTCAGCCCTTTTGAAGGTTGATAGGTTTATACTTTAATTAGGTCATTAGGTCACTATGTTACTGAGATCTTAGATTACACATTTGTTGTGGGTTCCCAGAACAAGAATAAAATGCAGGGGACATAGAGCCTTCTGTTGTTGGTCCCAAAGTATAGAACACTTTGCCTCCATCTATTAAAACTTATTTTGGGGCTTTTTTTATTTTTAAGGTGACTGGGTGTTTTAAGGTTATATGTTTTTTCTGTTTTGAGTAAGTCTATGCAATACTAATGTGGCTATTATGTTTTTGTAGGGTTTTATGTGCAGCACTAAAGTTGTATGTTTAAATGTACTTTATAAATTGAACGTTTAAAGGGCCACAAGGATTTGAGGAGCTTGATCTCCAGAGCAGGAATTCACTGCAGTCCTCCATGGAGCCAGAGGTAAGTGTCAGATTGACAACGGGATTGGCAGAGTAAATTGGTGAAACACAGGTGGTGGGGGTATGGCAAAGTGAACTAAGTCCTTGGTTATGTCTTTGGTCAGGGCTTCTGTAAGGGCTCACCAGACTCAGAGATTTTAATGGAAAATTATTTCTGGTTCATGAAATATGGCAAACATGACATACATTAATGAAGATAATGATATAGCTTATCCTGGTAGGAGACATGACAAGAGGAAAACCAGTTATTTACATTTAGTCATTTAGCAGACATTTTTATCAAAGTGACTTGCAATTCGACAACAGAAGCAATAATATGTATAATGTGAGAGGTTTGCACCTATACGCAGGGCAGTGATTGTAGCAGAGATGAAGAACAGAATGATTAAAATTGGCGAGTGTGCTCGTCAGCTCAAGAAATGTGCACATTACAATTGTGAATGTGATAAAGGATACATTTTTCATTAATAACCCCTTTGATGCCTGAATTTTGTATAATTATTAGGTGCAAATATAATTGTGTCCTGGCCTTTAGAGCACTACTCTGTTGCTGCACATCTTACAAATGACATTCCTGTCAAAGAAAAAAAGAAGATTGATAAAGCACAGGGGTGACATAGATTGATATCATTCAATTATTCTCATTTCCTCTGACCTGTTGATTTCTTCTGGCAGGAAACAAATCCAGCAATCGCTACGATGATTCCCAGCGCCAGAACACACACACCAATAATGATTTTATTCCTCTCAGACACAGGAAGAGATGGATCTGTAGAGTACATTTGTGTGTAAAATTATGCCATCCACAAACGTAGTTTGAATATGAACAATGAGTACCTCCTCTTACCCCAGTTTATGATGATGGGTTCCGTTAAGCTGGCATGGTCCACCACACAGGAGATATTCTCTCCAGATTTTGGGATGTATGCCAGTTCAGAGTGAATCTGGTAGTACCAGTCTCCATCAGCCATCTCCATAAGTGCAGTCGCTTCTGAGTTCATTGCTTCACCATTTCTCAGCCAAAATATTTTGATGTATTTTGGATAAAATTCATATGCGCTGCACATGAACAAAGCTGGGTTTCTGCCATCCTCCTGTTTCACTACATGGATCCTAACCTTTGGTTTCACTGAATCAAAAAGAGCAACATACTAAACACACAGATCCACATGAATTGATGTTTTGGAAAGGGTGTGTGGAGAGGGGCCGTGGGGGTAGAAATATTAAACCCTACAATTATTATTATTGTTATTATTGTAGAGAACCTCACATGTCACAGTTGTATGTACAGTGTCATCCAGGGCTTTTCATTTCATGGGCTTTAAAGTATATGTTTAGCAAAAAACATGGTTTTGAGAGGATCGTGATTCTCTAATCAAGCACGTCCAATCAAATCACTTCCCTTTACTATAAAATAACCCAGCTTCTATGTTCCCACATCTCGCCTTGATCGCATCCCTCCTCCTCCACCTTCTCCCACATATCTCACGTCCGGTGGGCGGACCCTCACCCTCGCTAGGGTTCTCCCAATTCGCTCCCCAGACAGCTCGCTAAATATGCACTATGTTTTATTACCAGGAAACGTGAACTCTTGAAATCAAATTAGGACTTTCTGTGAAAGCACATCAATTTCATACATGTCTACTGTAGAGGACATCAGGACCTGTTTATTATGAAGTTTCAGAGACATAAAGAGATTATAATCAATATTTCTATGAAATAAAAGTTATTATTATAAAATATTGTGAATCTACACGTTTGCCCCTAAAACAATAACATGCAAATTAGATACAGTGTATTGATATATACAATATATATCTTTATTTTACACTTCGTACTCTAGCCAGTGCAATTTGTGAAAAGAAATTAATCAAATGTGCAAAAATGATGATATTTTTTAGTTTTTAAAAGTTTTTATTGAAAATAGAAAACAAATGGACTGAGGGATAAGCTCATGAAAAGGAAGGCAAATATTAAGCAGCATCCTTCATGTATTCTTTGTTCTGCAAATACTTTACAGTTTTGAATTATGTTTAGCTTAACAAAATACTAAATTAACAAAACAAATGAAATAAAAAACTGCACCAAACAGCAGCTTCTCTGCTTCATTTTTGTAACGCACTCTTCAGAAAGCGGCTTCAAATAACTGTTTTTATTGTTAATGTACACAAATAAAATTAATATTTAAAAAAGACTTGAATAATGTCTTATTCTTGAAGGAGTATTGTAAGTCGTTTCCACTTTTATAAGGGAAAAAAAACACGTGTGCAGTTATAGATGCATTACTAACTTTATTCTTCAGAACAAAATTACACCTAATACATTTAAACCTTCAACGGATTATAGCAACATCAAATTAAGATATGTATGTCTGAGAGGTAACTCGTCTTTTTCTTACCATATATATAATTTTAGACACAATATAAAAATGATTTAATGTACTAGTGATATGATTTAATCAATCTAGAGAAACAGTGTTTTGGCACAAGTAGCACCAGGAACACGGACTAAAGGCTAATGTTTTTCATGTGATACTAAATTTTTTTCAACATTTTGGCTCATATACAAGACTAATACTTCATTTTGAAATATAATGGTCTACCCTTATTTTTGTGTGCACTCCCAATACCAAAAAAAGTGTTGCTTTTGTAAACAGAAAAAATGTTATTATTGGGATAACAGCAAAAATAGATACATATTTTATACAAGTTTGAAAAATAAACGGTGCGCACACTGGATGTTCAGACTGGTCTGACTCGGTGTGCTATATCTTTTCAGACTGATCCGAGGTACGATTTTCGTAAAAATTGCAATTGAATTTGGAAAAAATCCCATAGACTCCCATTCCCTGATCCTCAGATGAGCCAAGACTCTGCCACCTTTCAAAATTACAATCTAAACACACTGCAGTCATACTAACAACATGCTAGTAACTTGCTAATCATGCTATAAACATGCTAGCCACATGCTAGCAATATACTACTAACTTGCTAATAATCTGTCTATCTATAATCTGATTTAGTAATCTTACTATTTCTAACTTTTCAAACTTTTAAAACTCATGTTACTAGCATGATTTCTATAAACTACTTTAAACTTTCTAGCTAGGCTTTTTCAAGCCAACTTAAAGTTTGCCTACAAACTTTACTATCTATAGATGCAGACGTCAAATAGATGTCTCAAAGATGTACGTGTGCTGTCTGGGTAGTTAATATTATTATTCGCCTTTGTGACTCAAACTCATGGAAAACATATTAATAATTACTTTAAATATCTTCTTACTATTTCCCCCCGACACATTTATGGTAATTACTTTTACATGAATGACGCGCACCTATAATGATATGCAGATTAGAAAACATTTTCAAATAAGAAAGCATTGCATTTCTGGGCAAACTCAGAAACACAACTCGCTGTCTTCACACATTGACAGCCGCATAGACAAACGAACTGCCATTACATTGCTGCTAAAACAGCATGGAATATAAACATAAAAATGTTTTTCATTAGATGCAAAATAAATGTAAACAGCGGGAGAGAAAAGCTTGCTCTTGACATGTAAATGAGATCTTAATGAGATTACGTTTTTTTGCTGTGTACTTTCAGGAAAGATGGAATCTTTTTTAGAAAAAGGTTTTTAAAAAAGTCACTTACCTGTTTTATCATGGATTTCTGGATACCTGGATTTAATATCAAAAATGCATCGTGAAGCAACACTTGCTAGCTCTTGCTGCAGAAATGTGCTGTTGTTGTATTGCTCTGCAAGACTTACTCCAAACTTATTAAACCCCACAAACCTCCCCAGAGTGCTGTTGAACTGTAGTAACAGAAATGTATTAAAATAAAAGCTGTCAGTTAACACCATGTCACTGTAATCTTGGGAGCTGAAAAAGCATCTTGACCAACGGGCTGAGTAAAGTTCATTATCTGAAAAAGAATATTGACACAGAAAAAAGAAAATTCTCAGATAAAAGAGATGTAGTAATAATAATAATAATAAAATAATTCTAATATAAAAATATAGTAATTTTATAATAATTTTATGTCTATTGCTATTCCTTTAGTTTAACTTACCACTTTCTGCTCCAATAAATACAGCCAGTATCAATATAAGATGACAGATCAAGTGCTTTAGCAGTGACATGTTTGTTCACACTGAATGCCAGGTGAGTGCTGCCGGTGCTTTGTTCATGTTCATGGGATGGATGTTTAAGATATCTCTTCAACAAGTCCCTACACGTTTTAGAGTCATATGTTGCTAGGCAGCATAGGACTTAAATAAGTCAACAAACAAATCCAGTTTATACACACAATAGTAAACATTTAAAGTGGATCGGTTTAAAACGTGTGCATCGGATACAAATTGGTATTTGTATTGTGATGCATCATTTCTATTGCATCTACATCAGCAAAACCTGATTTATTCCTTTATAATGAAGTGGAATTTGTAAAATAATTCGTGCCACTATAAAATATACAGGAAGCACAGCAAATCTGATAACACACTTGAAGCGCCTACATAGTGTAGGTTTGGAGACTCCTCCTCCTCCTCTCACTCAGGTTCAGTTGAACCTGCTACCGCTAACAGGATGCCGGGTGAGCAAACAATAAAAATTTGTGTCATCAGGAGCACAGACCTGCGCCACAATGAAGGTGGTCTCAGGTTATTGTGCTGTGGGATGTGTTTCCCATACATTTGTTTGTGGTTACCTGATATCAGAACTGACCGATTTTTCAAAAGGCTTCAACGAACCAACATTAGCACGTAGTGTACATTTAAAAAATGTGTTTTTATAAAGGGTGTGGACACATGACTTGCAACTCGACTCGTGCAAGCATAGCACTTTTCACAATACTTTTAATTTTAAAGTAGATTTAGAGAAAATGCATTTTAAAAACATGCTTTAATCAGCCAGAGATGACTGAGACTTACTGTGGCAACAAAATAATGTCCATGTGACGGTAGTTCATAATAAAATTCATGTGATCAGTGCTGTCAGCTTCGAAGGCTATCTTCATGGCAAAAACTTACATAAAATAAAAACCAGGCAAACAACAATCAAGCAGTTGAAATGTTTTAAATCGCATGATAACAAATTCAGAAATATTTCAATTGTTGCTAAAGTCTCTAGTCATGCGTTCACTTAAACACTGTACTTCAACACTATTAAAGAGCAAGTTCAACAATTTTCATGCCAATTTATATTGTTACAATGTTGGTAACATAAGTAAAGGTACAATGTTTATTCTTTCTCAGAGGAACCCAGTTTATTTGTTAGCTGATGAAAAAAGCATTTTTTTATTTTCAATTTGATGATGAAAACTTCTTTTTATTTTGCATTATCCTATTGAGTGCTGCTTACAAATAAAGTGGACATATAGGTAAACATAATTCAGAGAAAGACTAAATATTGTTCATTTACAGATATTACAGATGTTGCCACAACATTATCAGGAAGGCGATTTCTAACTAATACGAAAAGTACTTCCTATATACAGCAGGAGAAATAATTAAAAATTTTTTTTTCATTCAGTGCAGCAATTTACTTCAATTATTATTATTTTTTTCAAATTAGATGTTGGTATTAACTTTATAAACATACAAAGTCATTAAATTACAATACGTAAAAAAATATATTTAATAAAGTCAAATAAGATAAGAAAAAAGTATTGAACACACAAAGACAAACAGTACACCAAGACAAGACAAAATCTGATTTCACTAATTAGTTCATTTTACTTTATTTCACATAATGTTTTCATGGATTGTAATACTCAATATTTTCTCTGTGCAAATTACTTGAGTTAATACCAACATCTGGTCAGAATTTCAGGAGAACTGCTGGACTATAAATGTGTTTAATAAAAAATTGTTCAAGTGTTGAATACTTGTTTCACTCTCTGTATATTTCACAAGAAGGTGTAATATGCACACATTCAAAAACTTCAGGAAGGTATTCAGTCATAAAGTACTTCACTCATCAATAATGAGGAAAAATAATATATTTACTAAGAGATCACATGACCACACGTACCACAACGCATGTGTTTTTTGTTGGTTGACTGAAGTGTTTTAAACTGACAAATTTGCCTGCAAACCTCCTACAACTTGGACATTGTTTGTTAAAGAAGGTAAATGAAGTGTGGCCTAGTTACTAAATGTTTGGTTACATTTTTTTTTTTTTTGTGATGGGAAAAACTCACCCAAGACATCCGCAAACCTTGGACACAATAGCTTCACAGAAATGAGATGAGGAAGAAAGCACAGATCAACTGACTAAAACAATGAGGGTGATGATGACAGGAGAGCTATAAAAATGCAGTCTACCTTGATTTCTGAAGTCTTGTGTAAGAGTTACACAATAACCCTCAAAAGCATCATGAGCAACTCTTCACTGAATGTAATCATTGTTTCATTTGGATTGACCAACTAACAAAAGAAATAAGTGAACTTGAAACAAACCTACAGAAAGTCAACCGGCAAGGAAAAGAAGTGGGTGATCACCAAGGTAATGGAGTACCCCCACCAAGTGTTGTACTTACCGCACCCCCATCATCATTAGGAAATGTCCCAGAGTGTCCTCCTAATCCTGCTGGAAAAAGCGACCATTTGAAATGACTTTTCCTACATTTGAAAGACCATCGGATGATGCTGATCCTTTGCTGTACCTAACACAATGCCAGGACTTCTTGGCACTGCACCCACTTGCAGAGATTGATCTCCTGGCAACCTTCCGCAGTGTACTCCATGGCTGATGGGCAGATGCTCGATCTTCATTAGTGACATGGAATGAATTTGAGACTGCTTTACTCTCAGCCTTCCTCTCCGAAGACCACGAAGATGAGCTAGCTAAAGGGTCAGCACCAGATATCAGGGAGAGCATTACCCCAAAATTGACTACAGCTTAACATCCAGAAACTAACATGACCTCTGCAGCTGAAAGCAGCCTGCCACCTGAACAAATTAAAACCCTTGGCCACTGGACCTATGAAGCATACAGGAACTACATCCGTTCCGACCCCGCCTCCATCCAACGGGCGATCTCCCTATCCACCTCTGCTGAGGTTTTCAATCTCCTCTTCTATCTTTCCTATCAAACCTCGCACGAGGTAGCCTGTGCAGAGGATCTTCTATCCACCTCCGCTGGGGCTTACAAACCTCTCAAGAGGCAACCTGCGCAGAGGATCTTCTA
This sequence comes from Enteromius afrohamiltoni, assembly GCA_034779775.1. Classification (NCBI taxonomy): domain Eukaryota; kingdom Metazoa; phylum Chordata; class Actinopteri; order Cypriniformes; family Cyprinidae; genus Enteromius; species Enteromius afrohamiltoni. The sequence continues at coordinate 12,572 of JAUYWG010033980.1, forward strand.
TCCAGGTTTCCTCATCACCTCACCACTAAGGGACCTGCCGCCCGCCTCCGCAGAGGCATCCCTACATCCACAGAGGCCTTTCTACTGTCCTATCCACCTCCTCTAAGGCCAGCCCGCACAGAGGTTGTCCTATCCACCTCTGTTGGGGCTTTTCCACTCTCCTTGCCCCTTTCCCACCTGCCCAGACCTCAGCCAAGATCTTTGCAATGTCCTATCAGCCTTCTAAGGCCAGCCTGCTCTAGATGCTCTCTCTACACCTTGGCAGAGGCTTTCAACTTCCCCCCTGCCTCCATAAGTCCTCGCCACACACCTCAGCCAAGGACTTTTCTCCTCAGAGGCTAGCCTACGCAAGGAGCTCTGGAGCTTTCTATTTCCTCCCCTGCCTCCGTAGAGGCTCCCCGCCACCCACCTCAGCTGAGGTCTTTTCTTTCTATCACCTCCTCTAAGGCAAGCCTGTGCAAAGATCCTCTCCTATACACCTTGCTGAGGCTTTCACCTACACAGTTTTCTGCCCCCCACCTCAGCCGAGGTCTTCACCTCAGGTCTTTTCCTATCCGCCTTCCAATGCAGCCATGCAGAGGTCTCTCCTATCCCCTCCGCAGAGGCCTTCCCATTCCTGCCTCAACCAAACTCTGCTGGTCCCCACCCCTTCCTTCCCGAACCAGCAGGAGTCACTGCTCGCCTCAGCTGAGGCCACCTACCTCTGCAGAAGTCCCTTCTCTGCCTCCACCAAGGTTCCCCTCCTCAGCTAATCCACCCGCCCATTCACAACTCTGCAGGGCCCTTCCATCACCTCCCACCCCTGCAGAGGCCACTCTTTACAGATGAGGATGCCACCACCAAGGTCCCCTTCCACCTCCGCAGAGGCTCCGCCCCACCCACCTATCCTTCTCTCTGTCTCCTAGTCTTTTTTGGGTGCATGTTTGGCGGCTGTTCTTCAAGCTAATTTTGGGGGCGTGCAGGGTTCGAGTCAGACTCTGAGCCATGCCCTCGTTAGGGTTCTCGTTACTAGGGCTCGGGGTTCAAAAAACACCCGGCTCGCCCCCGATAGCACTCCATACAAGCTTATTTACACTCATTGTTTCATTTCACGAGTTCACGCTTCCTCAAAGCATGCAAATACAGAACTCTTCTCTGGACAGGACTTTTCCCAGCTTTCATCTTAGTTAGCATACAACCCAGATAGCACCCGTATACTGCGGAGACGTCTGCTAAAGAGCCTATCATCTGGAAAACATCAAATTCAAAAAACATCCAACTTTTTTTATATTCGTAATTTGATCGTCTGAAGATTGGCTGTTTGAGCTGTGAAATGAGACGTCTTCTCTACCTCTGGACGACATCTATACAGCGCATCTTTATCACCCAAAATAATCGGAATGTGTCAGGAGCATCAGGGGGAAACCGCAGCTTGATTTAAAGGGAAATATGTGAATATATAATTATTCAAAACCCATATTTTGTGATTTTTGCTTTTTTTTTCTTTTCAAAAACTTTTTTCTTTTCAACTTCGTATTTTTGTACTCATTTCATGTAATGAGTCTACTAATTACTCAAAAGCACACTTTATTCATGTTTGTTTCACCAATCTTTTATCTATACAGCATCCAATGTAATTACTGTACATACTACTTTTAATTAAATGACAGAATAATAAAGAGCAATTATTTTACTTTTCAAGATTACTACACGTAAAACTTACCTGTCTATATTGCTATACAACTTCCTAAAAAGATAACCTCCAACCCTTCTCAAACACTGAACAGCCATTCTGATCTCCAAAAGCACAAGCTGAAGAGTGTTAAATTTAAACTTACTCCAGGAACAGAATTGGGCTCCTCTGGTCCTTATAGTTAAGAGCTGAGCTGATTTTATTGTTTTAGTTCTTTACCTCCATGGCATAGATTACAATTGTGTAATATACACCCAACCATGGCTTGCCTCACATATTACATTTACAAAGACAATCTTTTTTAGATATTTAAGTATATAAAGGTAAAAACCTCAGGACAATACAGACTATACAAATGTTCATCTGACCAGATGTTTTGCTTCTTTACAACATTAATTTTGTTATTTGTTCTTCTCCAATTTATTTTACAGCTTCAAAACTAGGTCAATATCACATTTCAAAATAAAGACTCTGAATGCTTGCTCATCATTTTAATGCATTTTCACTTTAGACTTGAATTGTATTAGACTTAAAGTGGCACCGCCAGACAGATTGAAGTATGATACTAATATCACAAGAGCCATTCAAAAGCATAAGAATCTGTCTCATTCTTTGACGTCATACTTTTGCCATCTGTTCATCACTGCATTAAGTCAAACAGGAAAAGAAGATCTCTTCTAGGAAAAGATATTGTAAATTTGCTTTTAAATAAACTTAAATATTTGTATTGTTTGATACAATTGGTATTTCAAAGCTCAACAGTCAGTTGCTGTTCCTTCCTTTAATAAATAAGAAAGTTCCAACAACGATTCCCACCACTCCCACAGTAACAGCCACTCCACAGAACACAACTGGACCAACACTTGGGAAGGCAACCTCGACATCAACATCTGAGGAAATAAAAAAATGCATATGAGAATGCATTAATCCTGATGACGCATGCACACATATGTAAAACAAATAAAAACAAACTGATATCTAAAGTTGATTAATTCTGTTTGAAATTCACACATACCCCATATTCTGGTCTGGGTTTGGCCATTGAGGGCTGTGTGTTTCACTGTGCAGCTGTAAAAGTCTCCTTCAGCCGGTGTAATTGGAAGAGTTGAAAAGATGTTGAAGGTACCATCTTTCTTCGGACGGTACTGGCTTAATTTCATGCCCTCTGTCACATTGATATTATTCTTATTCCATGAGATTCTGACAGATGGAGGATAGAATCCAGTCACATGACAGATGAGGGTATTCTCAACACCCAGCTCTACATCATCCTTTGCATAGATGGATGTCATTGGTGCTTCTACAGATACAAATAATCAAAAATAATTAATAATAATAAATTAATAGCATTTTCACCTTTTCATAAGCACCTAGATATATTCATATATGTTTACGTTTAATAAACATTAACCATATATACTAAGGTTAAATGTTAAATGACAGCGGATAGCCCTACAGTTAATTTAACTTATTGCCACATTGATTAAATACTTAACTTGTGGTGAGATTTCATATTATTATTATTATTTTATTGTTCCCTTTGTCAAAGGTCCGTAAAGAAATGTATTATTATGTTAAACAAGCCTAAGAACCTACTAGTTGATTGGGCCTGAACATCTGAAGAGCAAGGCTAGATGGATGTCTTACACTATCCAGTGCTCAAGTCTCTGCTTTAAAAACTTTTTGTAGAATTGCAAGAATTAGATGTTTTGTTTCCATTTAAGACTTGGATAAAATTGTGTATGTCTTATTTTTATTTTTGTAATGGTCTCCTCACTCCATTGGTAGAAGACCATTAGACAGCTGAAAGATTCTGACTAGAACCAGAAAATATGAGCCATCACACCAATCCTCAGCTCCTTACACTGGCTTCCTGTTACATTTAGATTGTAGATTTTAAAGTACTTTTACTCATTTATAAATCACTCAATGGCCTAGGACCTAAATAAAGTGCAGATATGCTCACTGAATATAAACTTTTATGATGACAGAGAGGACATGTAAAGTTTGAGATAAACAAGTAAGCAAAATTGTCAGTTCAAAGTCACCAACTTGTTCACCTAGGAGGTTGAAACACTGAGGAGACAAAAACATCTGTTGTCCTGATGTGATTAAAAGGGAAGGACTTTTATTAATTAGCAAATTTCCCAACACGACTGGGTGGACAATAATTTAAGGGACATGGACATTTTATTACCCATTTGAGTGGTACGGTCCCACATGTGAGATTTTTCGTGCCCCTGGGAGTATGGTTCCACATATGGGATTTAGAACCCTCGGTGCCAAATTCAAACTGAGCTTTTGTGTGTTTTGTCTGGCGCCGATGCAGAGAGAGACGTGTACTGTACTGTATTCAATGTTCTTAACCAAATAATGCATATTTTAGGTTTCTGACAATTAAATACACATAAGCACTAGTAAAACAACACATTTAGAGCTTGTAAAATACACAAAGATGTCAATGGAAGCAACAATAACAATCCATCAAATTTAATTTGCCGATGTGTTTTATTCATATCAGATAAACATAGTGGAAGTAGCTATAAAGTTTACTCTGCTCTTCACCAGCCACTTACTCGCATGTATTTCAGGAGAAATTGATGAATTTATGTGCTGTAGATCCGCATGACGGGACTCTCTGAACTGCAGCGCGAACAAACATGGCAGAGCCCATCTCATGTTACAGATCACGATCATTTATAAAGGTGTTTAAACGACGAAACACACTTATTTACATATATTTGTGAATCGGAATATCAGATTGTTCATGACACGGTGAGCAAGTTTGCAAATATTTAAAATAAAATAGGAAAAACTAAATAAAAGCAATCAAGTATTCAGCATGAAAAAAACATGCATGTATGCAATAAACTTTGTCTATTAAAAATGAAATAATAATAAAAATAGTAATCAAAATGTAAATCTAAATTCTATTTAGCAACGAAATTCTTTAAAATTTAAAATAGCTAACTGTTTTATATGACACAAAGACATTTCTCCAAATGTATTATCGGTTTTTTTTTTATCATTGTGTTCACAACCATGCTTTTTGCCCTTTTTACGTGCAAAAGTTGTTGTGAAATCAAAATGGACAATATATATTTTGTTAGCTCACATTGCTATTTTTTGGTGAATAATTAATCCATGCAAAATGTTTGCCCTTTGTAATCTTTATTCCAAATCTGAAAATACTCCTCCCCTCTAAAAGTTTTACAGTTTGGGCATGAGCGTGACATCATTAACCACGCCCCCTTCAACTGTCAAGGTTAATTTCTGAATGAAGTACAGTATACAGAATACAGTATAAAAACAAGCTACGTCCTGTTTTCCTCATTTAATATTCTGTTTCTCTCAGAAGTATGCCACGATACAGAAGTAAAAATCAGTTAATACAGCAGTAGTATTAATGTTCAATTAAAATGGACAAATTCTGCACATCTTACCCATTTCTGGTGGTGGGTTCTCCAAACCTGTAATCATAGTGATTAAGTTGCTTTTGCAAAATGCCAACTTCGAAAGGCCACGTTCATAAAATTCAACAAATGACATAGGTCCTGAAAAAATCGGAATTGTCAATATTCCAGTGCCGAGTTTAAAGTTGCCATGCCATGTCTCCTCTTCATCATATCCAACAAAATAATGTTCTTCTGAATTTGAGCATACTGTTAACTCGTAACCTTCATGTAGGATAGCTGATAAAAAAAAATGCAATATGAATCACAATACAACAACATTTATGCACTTTATTAACAATAATTAGCATGCTATTATTTTTTTTTTTACTGGTATTGGAAATTGTTTCATTTCCCTGGCAGGCCTAACTGTATCAGTGTTTGCATCAGGTACACATTTTATCTGCATTTAATGTACCAAGATAGCTGTACATGACTTTGTGTAAAAATTACATTCTTTAGAGGCTACAAAATATGTTTTCCCCACCTTCCCCAAAAGTCGCTTTGGATAAAAGCGTCTGCCAAATGAATAAATGTAAATGTACAAAATAGTCAGTGGTAAAAAGTTATATTGATTTGGATGTCATTTTCAAAATGTTCTCTGCATATTACAAGAGCTTGTCGTCCAGCAATAAGCAATGTTATTCAAATAATATAACATTTTTTGTGAGGGTGGTGATAGAAAATGACAGATTTCAGATGCCAGTTTATGAAGTCTGGAAAAAAAGTAATGAAATAAAGTAAATTTGATTTATATTTAAAAATTGTCACTTCATTAACCCTTTCAGTGGTGAGTTGCTTTTTTTTGGCAACCATTATTTTAGACGCAATGCGTCATCCTTGTCACATTATACACCACGACCACAATAATGCTGCATGACAGATTGATTGCTTTTATTTAGTTTTTTTATTTTTATTTAAAATATAGCATTTACAGCATGCTAATTCATCAATTAATCAATCTTGGGGGTGAGGGTTCACACCACATGTAGTGTTGACTCTTCATTATCGTTGGTGATTGGCAGGGGCGGATAAACAGTAAACAGTGTTACCATTCGCTTTGTGTCCATGCTTAATGTGCATCTCGTGAAAAGCATTTTGGGGGCCACTTATCTTTTGGGGGCCCAAGGCAGTTGCCAACCGTTGCCTAATGGTTAAGTCCGCCCCCTGGTGATTGGTGCCTCTTTGGCAGACATTTGTAGAGCTGTGGGTTGGGTGACACCAAACACCTTAGCAAGATTTTTCAGTCTCCAAGTTGAGCCAGTTTCTTGCTGTATGTTAGGCAACAAGTACAGATGTGGCCATTAGAAATGCGCGTCACAGGGAAAAGAATGTTGTGACTTGCCGCGGCTAGCCACAGCACTCAGAGGACGTCTCTGACACAGGAAACACATTACCGGTAGGGGCATTCATGCTTCATTCTCAGCAGTGGCCAGTTCTGAAGCCTACACATTTCATCCGGACTGCCAGACCAGGGGCGGAGCCAGACATTATAAACATTCAGGGCATATACATCTATATCTATATATATATATATATATATATATATATAGGTAAATAAAATAAAGCATGAGGGCGGAATATGTTGCAGTGCAATTAAATAATTAATAGTAATAATTAATAATTAATTAACGTAGCCTTTTTGAATGATTTAACTTTGATAAAAATCAAACTAATACAACCTGACCTGAGCCCCAAAACGATACTCTTTTTTGACCTAACGGCCAAGCGGACTCATCAATATAGCCTTCTTAAATTATCACAACATCCCTAAAATAAAATCTATAGAGATACTTAAACAATTTAACCACATAATAAAGTTTAAATGTTAAATCTGTTCTATTATAATAATTTCAGTCAGGTTCTCTTAAGTCAAAAAGAGAATCATAGACAAACTTTAGTAATTTTGCATAAATTTGCATAATATGAAAGAAACATTTGGCGGTATGGCTCTGTTCCAAGTTTCTTGTCCTTTTCATGAGCCATGAAAGCCAAGACAGGGAATAAGCAGGCATTTCAGGGGCACATAGCTTGTGTGTCAGGTCGTAGGTAGCATTCATAAGTGACTGAGGACCTTTTTTGAGGACCACTTTTTTTTAGCCCCATGGCCTTAAGGTAGAAACAGGGGCTAGAGGAAGCAACCACCATAGCAGCCACAGAGAAAAAGCCATGCAATGTCCAGGGAAAAGACCACGGCAACGGCAGACGCAGATGAGAGGAGAGGAGAACCAGGCTTCCCCTCCCTGGCGAAAACAATGGGTCCAGTGGACCAGCCCATGGATAGCTTTTCAAGTAGGCCACCATAGAAGACAATCTGAGTTAGAATGAGAGACATAAATTACAGTGCCTTCCTTATCAGTTTTAGAATGTATTAAATATTTATAAAATATTGTGAATAATCGTTACATCCGAAATTGTAAGGTCTTATGATGTATTAAAGTATCAGTGCATAGCAGCAGTATAGACGTTTTGGTAGAAGGAAAAAAAGACAGACTTTGAGGCCCTTGCAGGGCTCTACCTGCAATTATCTGGCTTCTCAGCTGGTGAGATATGGCAGCAGACAGCACTGAACTGGATGAACTGAATACCCGCTTGGGTGCACCAGATACAGAAGCCGGCTCAACGTTTTTCTTTTCTGCATGTTTTTCTTGGCAAATGAAGGAGGCGGTGGTGGAGAGTGGGGAGCAGATGTTTAAGTAAGGTGCTCTGTTGTGATTTGCCAATAGAGCGCTTGGGTGTGTGATCAGCTGAAGGGGGCTGGGTAAGAATAATAGATCAATGGGAACTTGAAATGGCCTACTTTTATTCGTGTGCACTCACAATATCACATTCGGTTCACAAAAATGAACCAAAACTGTGAAGAAGAAATTATATGTCTTAGAATTAACAAACAAAAAAAATAATATAAAATAATAATAATAGTAAACTTTTATGATAGTTGATAGTCTATGACGAGATGGCGATTTTTTTATGGAGAAGCATAAAACAGGTCCGATGCTCAGTCTCACACAATATTCAGAAAACTTACATAAATTAGAGTGTAGTGGTAATAAATGAAATAAAAAAGTGCCTAATAAGGTAAAAATGTTTGAGGTGAATGAGACGAGTGACTTGCTGAGTGATTGACAGGAGGCGTGGCTATGTAGGACTGCAGTGTGCATGACTTAAACTAGCTGTAGGAGAGGAGAGAGAGAAAGCGCAGCTGATATCATTTTATTGATCCTGTAGGAAAGCGGAATTGAATAGTATTGTAGGTTATAATGAGGCACCAGCACAATCACTTGCATTTTATTCAGCCTAAGCTGTCATTTTCTCTGATAAAGTAATACAACATTCGGAAGAGTAAAGAGTTTATTTGGATGCACTGACAATATGAACAAATTGTTATGATTTTATAAAACTAAAAATAAAAAAACATGAATGCGCTTTCAGCCTTCTCGTCTTAAAAAAAATGAACAGAAACTCAGCGAAGAAAACAGGAAATATATTTTAAACCAACAATTAACGAATAAAAAAAATAATAATAATAAAACAAAATAATAAAACTAAAGCTCTTTCATTATAGCCTAATCATATGTAAATATGATTAAAGGTGTGTCTATGAGGAGATGGCGAGTCAGGAAATTTGTCTTTGTGACAAGGACTCACAAACCTTTTTTCAGGAAATAATTAAAAAATGTTCCTACTATTTTCCCAGACTCATTTATCCCATACAACATGGCAGATTTATATAATATTTATAATTTATATTTTACTTCTATTTTCATGTTGGAGTCATTTTCTATTTAAAATAAATATGTATGTTATTTACATTTTGACGTAAATTATATAAATAAAACCACATTAGAATACACAATTTACATTATTCGTAGTGTAATTTTAATTACACTATTAAAAAATAAGTTGAGAAAATGTAACGTAATTAAACAGCAACAATATTAATATTCCCTATTCTCTGTTATGGGAAATAAGGAAATAAACTTTTAAAAGGTCCATAATAATGTATTATTTTCTTTGTCGTACTGTATACAAAACACAGATTAACATCCCGGACTGTTACTACGGGCTGTCACGGCCCTCGAAATCTGCCATCTCAGTCCCAAGAGGGTACGAGGTCTGTCTCACACCCCTGAGGAACCTCTTGACCAGTCTGTGCTTACCTCTACTACATTATGGTACGCTGTGATGGCAGCAACGTACACCTTCAGAGTTGAAGGGGACAGCCATCGCTCTAACTTCTCCTGCAGGAAGGAAAGCACTACTGCAATCGGGCATCTCTGTCGGTCTTCTCTGTGAGCAGAACACCATTCGAAGAACAGACCCCATCTCAGTGCATAGGCCTGCCTCGTCGACTGAGTGATTGTGTCTACTACGGACTGTGAAAGGCCGGCGAGGTCTGCCGCGGCCTGTCCAGGAACCATACGTGGAGATCCCATAGATCATGGCAAGGGTGCCATATCGTGCCCATTCCCTTAGAAAGAAGGTCCTTTTTCCAGGGGAGGGACTTTCCAGGGAGGGGCTGCCGTGAAAGAGACTAAGTTTGGAAAACAGGTCCAGGAGGGCTAATACGGGGTTACCAGCAAGACCGTCTTCTCGTCTTCCGTGAACTTGCACAGGGCTGTGTAAGGAGGCTCAATGGGGGAAAGGCGTACTTGAGCCCGGGAAGCCAGCTGTGTGCCAGTGCGTCCCTGCCGTGAGCTGCTTGGTTCTCACTGAGGGAGTAAAAAAGCTGGCAATGGGAGGACTAGGTGGAGGAAAAGAGATCTACCTTGGCATTCTCACTGAACGCATGAACCATCAGCAAAAGCTGCCTCAGCGTGGTCTCGGGCCAGACATGAGAGAGGATCGTGGCCATCCAAAGAGGTGAGGAAACTTCCGCACCCAGAAACACACGGCCAGATAGACATCTCAGAAGAATGTCCACCGGCCACAGAAATTGCTCTCTTACTCCACTATAAGTCCTTACACAATTCAACGTGTTTAAATTGAACTGGAAATTAGGTGCTGGGCGTCCGGCCAGTGGAGAAGTGGACCCAACTAAGCCTGGTTCTCCCAAGGTTTTTTTCCCCATTCTCTCAAGGATGGG
>JAUYWG010033981.1:0-22774 GCA_034779775.1 Enteromius afrohamiltoni
ACTAAATGGTGTTTTTTTGAAAATCTAAAAATGCACACAGTTTCCTGTAAGGGGTAGGTTTAGGTGTAGGGTAGGTGCAGGACAATACCACATACAATCTGCACAATATAAAAACCATTACACCTATGGAGAGTCCCCATAAATCACAAAAACCAACGTGTGTGTGTGTTAAATAAGCATAACTAAATGAAAAGATGCAAGCCAACTATTTTTTTTTCCACTAAAAGGAAATTGAGATTCGCATCTCGAGTTATTTTCAAATCCTGCTCATACACATGCAAAGCACAGGAGTGTATGGCATGGCTCCAAGCACAACACCCCAGTCACAACGTCTCCATCATATCCTGACTGTGCCTATTTGAATCATCGCTAGTCTCCCAGCACTTAAGTTAACTTAATGTAAATTTGTTATTACTTGCCCTCTGGGCTCCAAAAAGACTTCTGCTCAAACAGAGTTCTCTGACATTTAAACTCCAAGAGCGGCCCTGAAGACCTTACGTTCAACACAGCTGTCTGAATAAACCATTAAAACTAATAACGACAAGACCTACAGCAAATAAGCATGTTGGGCGGGAGGTGACGGTGGTTTGACCTCTCTGCAAAATGATGTGAGGCCCAGTGGCTGACGAGAAATAATCACACAGGCCCATATGATTTCTCTGCACTTACACAGGCACTTCACAAACAGACCTCATCCAAATCTACAGGCGAATGGAGACATATTTGAAATAATCACTTGTTCTCTCTCATACGTCAGCACGAGTATTGATATTCAAAACGCACGACTAGCTGTTAAACATTCATCAAGACAGGGCAGATTGAAGCTTCTTAGCCTGCAGTTGGGCAGTTTTGGCTACATGGGTTATGTGATCTGGCTCACAAACAAATTGTCTTCTTTTCTGCCCATTTGAATGATAAATGTATGCTAATCGATAAATACTATATTTACAATTAGATTTACATACACTGAGGCTAATTCATAAAACATGAGCAGAACAAATTTCTGCATAAACTGCCCAAGGCTTTTTGGCCCAATGATTTTTATTAGAAGGTGCAATTGAACTGGGAGAATGTTAAGACACATCCAAATAAGGCTAACAGAACACCATTCTGCCATTAATTGAAATAATAAATAATAATAATTTAATGCTTCAATACTGAACAACCAGATATATACCCCTTATATTGACTTTTTATAAATCACATTGTTCAGATAAAGGGGAAAAAAAAAGTTTTGAAAGAAATATTTTTATTCAACAAAAACACATTAAAATTTAAAAAGTGACATTTAGGAAGCCTCAAAAAATTATATTTAAAATGTAAATTCAGTTTATCCAAATCAAAATAAATAAATAAAACTAAAATTACAGTACAACTGCTTTCAAGATTAATAATGATGTTTCTACAAGTGCTGTAATAAATCTATCTAGATAAATTATTTATCTATCTATATAGAAATGCACACACAGTATACTTATACACAGTATAAATATTTAGAAAATATTAAATTATAATTATATATATTTTTTATTCTATATAAATATATTTTGTATACAAACATAGCACATAAGCATAACCAAACACACACACACACACACACACACATATATTTATTTCACTAATGGCTGCTGAAAATTTAGCTTTGTCATCACAGACATAAATGTCATTTTAAAAGATATTCAAAATTCACGATTTAAATTACAGCAACATTTTACTGTTTTACTGTATTTTCGATCAAGTAAATGCAGCCGTGGCGAACACGTGAGACTTCTTTCTTTCAAAACATTACTGCTATAAAACCTCTGATTCAGCTCCTTTTGATTCATCCCACTCACATCAATACCACTGACAGTACAAAATGATTTTATGCCTGAGGAAATGGCCTTAAGCGATGAGTTTCTCTCTCTGTAAAGGTGAAAGTTTAGCTCATGAACATGCATTATTACTAGAACTTCCCAGCGGTGCAAAAAGACCGAATTCGCACACAATCTCGCACACTTCCTGGGTGTAATCACCTATTGAGAAACAAATGCGTACACACACTTATTATCATAGTGACGTGACTGACAGGAGCTATTAATCATTGTCAGCGACTGAGGCAAAATCCATTTTGAAGGTTTATGAAAAATGGTTTGCGATAGCAGAGCAGCATTTACCAAGGTCTCACTCTCTCTTTATGTATGTGAAGCTAATACTTTCTTTCTGTAATAGGAGCTCAGTGTCCACCGTTCCTGCTTAATAACCGGCAAAAAGAAAAACTAGGTGCCGGGATCTCATAGCAAAATCAAGAGCAGCTCGTAATCTGCTTCGCAATCAGAATTTCCTCGCCGCCTCATGAAAAAAAGCAGACTGCCTCAGGCTTCAATATAAATGCAATAAGGTGAGGGTGGAAAGACAGAGTGTGTTTAGAGTATTGAAAGCGCCTGCATTTTTTCTGTGGTTGGAGGGTCTGGTTTCATGTTTCATTGACCTTCTTTGTATAAAAAGCATGGATCCAAGCCTTTATTGAAGGACAGAAGAGAACGAAGCAGCCAATAGCAGACGTGAGTCAAGAGCAGGAGATCAGGGAGTGGCTTCAAGACAATCTCGTGAGAAATTACAGCTCTCAGGCGCCTTCTCTACTACTTAGTGTGATTCTCAGATTGTTAAGTAGAGAAAGGAAAAGCAATTTATTCTATTAAATTACTTTCCTTTTTCCCACTGCACCTGAAGAGGAATGTGGAAATCTACATTTTTATAATCAACTTTGGTGAGTGGTGAGTTTTCTGAACAATTACTTGACAAGAGCTATATAATTAAACCATGATGAGGTCAGACACGTTTATTTTTACAGTATGGGCATAGAATGCATTGTTTCAGGGCAAAAGATGAGAACAATAATAACTGATAAATAGTATCCAATTTTTGTTTTATTCTGTTTACACAGTGTATATATATACGCTTTGGATTAATATATTTGGATAAATATATTTTTTTCCTATTCATTTTCAAAATATTGTTTTTTGTATTTAAAATTAATTAATTAATTAATTAATTAAATTTATATACAGTGTGTATATATCTCATTTTCAAAATATTATTTTTTGTATTTAAAATTAATTAATTACATTAATTAAATAAATTTGGATACAGTATATATATATATATATATATAATTATTATTATTTATTTTTTTTGAAAATGAATAGGAAAATATATTCATCCAAACACACACACACACTTTTTTGTATTTATTTTTTATATATGATTTATTATTATACATGTAATTTTTTGGTGGGGGGGGGGTGACAAAACATGAATATTTCTTTTGATATTTGTTAAATATTAAACCAAAATTGAATGATTACTGAAATTCTTAGTACTAAAATTAATGTTAAAACAAACAAACGTACTACAATACAATATATTATTGTACAAAATGATGTCACAATCATCACATTTCTCACAGCAGAGGGTTTCAGGTCCAAAAAAACCCCGTCTTGAAATTCATTCCTGAAGGTGATGAATGTGCTGAAGTGCTTTTTGGATGGACGCAGCAGTGATGCTTTAAAGGGCGATGCTTTAAACTTGACTGTGAGAATTTACCTCGCTGACAGTCTAAAAGCATGCTGCAGCGCATCACGCTGTCAGCGTGCCAAAACCCTTTCTGAAAAGTTGCATCTTGGTACTTTATCCCTTCTAAAGCACAAAACAATAAAGCTAAGAGAGAAATTAGAAGCAAAATGATGAACTTGCCCATCCCCACTCCTTACTGTCAAACACAGGCCTTCATCTACTTATTCACCACTTACTTTTGACTTTCCCCCTCTCTCTGCCCTCCTCCGCCTCTTTTGTTTCCTCTGATCCTCTTGAGTGCTGCTGCAGAAACACTACAAGAAAAAAAGAAAGAACAAAGGACATTATTACAATGAAATGGACAGAGAAGCGCACACAAAAAAAGCCAATGAGCACATTCCCAATTCTATGCCAGGCACTCAGACGAGGCTAAAGTCAATTATGCCTCAGATTAGCCTATTCTGCAACCTGATTCAATAACTAAAATGCTAAATTTGCTATGAAACCTATGAGAGAATTAAAAAGGCATCATTTGAACCACAATAGACTTTAAATTGCTGAATACGGACAATAAACTGAACACAGTTAAGGGTGTGTTGTCAATGAGTGATGGCTATGAATGTGATACCTGTGAATGCGTTTATATGTGGGTTGCATCCCATGCACAAGAAACTTTGATTGGACATGGCCTATTTTTTTTTTTCCAACAGTGGGTGTTGTAAACAGAAAAGAACAAAAGGGGGTGGCTTCGCCCAAACGGGTCTAATAAAGCTCACAGTGTAACCGATTTGAGGTGGAATTGGGGATGTTAAAAGCCCTGGAACCAAGTTGATACTAAAAGAAGAATTATCGGACTCAATTTGGTACCACACTCTTTGTGGTCAAGCCATCTGTGAGGAAAATATTGGTGTGCGGCTGTTACGAAAAATGACAGTATTCTACAGCAAGAGCAGAACGGCCTGACTTAACCTAGAGAGAATGTGGTTTACAGACGATCAACATGATGAGGGGAAATTACAGACATGTTTCATTAGTGCTAACGTCACAGATGAAGAGTCCCTCAAGAGTCTTAAACACACTTACACAAGCTCACTTGCTCCATGCATCAGCGGAAGAGCGTTTATCCGTGTATGCAGACTAACACACCTGCCTCTCTTCTCTCAGAGCAAACATTGTGTTCATAAGATGAACTGACATACACCAACTGCTCTGAATCACAATGACAATGGTTAGAATCAAATACTAATAAACTGAGTCCATTATACAGAGTCTAATATTCTTTTCTTTTTTTTATGAGCAGCAGACAACATGTGAGTGCCACCAATTTACTAATAAATCGGGAAATAATAGAAATCGGCATTACATAATATGTGTCTGTTATCTATATACATACATTATATATTTGGAAAATATCTAAATACATTTATATATTATATATTACATTTATAAACAACATATTTATCTTAAATATACATTAATGTGTTTGCAATAAATATACATAGTATACACACATTATTCAAATAATATATATATATTTTTTACGTTTTTACAGAATTTTGTTAACCAAATATAGCATGTAAAAAACGCTTTGGAAGCCATTTGTGAGTATGTGTGTGTGTGTTTTACTCATGTGGGTGAGTAAACGATGATAATTTTCATTTTTGGGTGACCTATCCCTTTGATATTTATATTATTTAATTCTACTAGAGCATCCACTCATTTCTATTCTCTTTTTATTTTGATATTCTGAATATAATCTGTGTCTGCCAGCATCATCCCATGAGAATGGATGTGTATGTGTGTCCAGTCATTCTGATGTCTTTCACATATGCCGAGGCTGCCCTGGGCTGTTTGATGATTTCAGAGGCTCGGTGTCAGGGGTCAAAGAGATTTGGGTGTGGGCAGAGAGGTGGGCTTGAAACCCCAATGTATGCATGTTCTCATTCAGAGTTTTTCAGTGTGTGCGTGTACGTTGCCAGTCACCATCATTTTTGGCTCCATTGTGGACTGAGCAATGAGAAGCAGATGTGTGTAGTCGTGTTTCTGAATTCTGATCTCTTTCTGTCGCTTCCCTCCTCGATCACACACCCACATACATGCACGTACAGGTTCATGGCCAAAAGGCAAGCCATTCTTTTCTTTCTTCAGCCAATCTGCATGATCTGATCCATGCATGCAGACAAAACACACACAAAAACAGCACAAAATCCAAAAGGGGCTTTCCATAAACTCTGCGCTGAGGCATTTAGGAGCCAGCGAGCCAGAAAAAAAGCCTCTGTGAGAAACAAAGGCTGTCCGTAATCAGAGTTTTAGGCGCAAGTTGTCCAAAACATTCAGAATTTTGTTCAAAACTCGCGAGGCGTGCCGTGCCAGAACCCGAGCGTTCCTAAAAATATTTTCCAGAAGGAAGCGAAGGCCTGTTTCAGTAATCTGTCCCACAGCTAGAGTCAGTCGGCTTCTGGCGCACAACACAACAGTGAAAAAACCCCACCAAAAAAAAAAACTGGCAAAAACTTCAAAAACCTGCAGTTACCACTCATTAAACACACACACCGCAACCGCGCGGCGCTGATCGACAGATGAAAGAGACGTCCGGGTTGGAAGTTAAAAATGCAGATCCTTTGCTGGCGTTCCCTCATCCAAGCATCAATCCATCTAGATCCAGAGGGAGGAGGATGGAGAATTGTATTGAATGAGGGTGAGCATGATGTGATGTTGGGAAAGATCTTCAGCCAGGATGGGCTCGGAGACACGGCTGGGAAAGTTTACGGCTGGAAGCAACGAAGAAGCCATGCACACATACAAAGAGGCAAAACACACTGTCTGGAAGCAACCACCGAACCACAAGATGACCTTTATGATCAAGAACACAGATGCAGTCTGCAAACAATCGTAGACCACCAAACACTCTTTAGAAATACACATATGCATAAAAAGATTTAAAGGTCGACTATGGAAGCACTGATGGAGCCCACCACCATCTGTGATCTTACATACTCACACACATCTATGATGATTTGACAGAGAGGTGTGTGTGAGTGAGGACAAAATAGGCAGGACAGCAGGAGGTAAAGTTACATCTGACACCATCAACGATTAGCACAATGCTGTCAAAAAAGAAACGCAAGTGCTTACCCTCACATTCCAGACATTCTTCCAAACAGGACTTTGACCTAGTGTGAGTGAACTCTGACCTTTCAGAGTATACGTTTACGCGTTTGACATTTTTTTAAAAGATCTTTCTGAGGTCCTTTCTTTTCACTTACATATGATATAAATACCAACCAATCCATGTTTTGTGTACATGTCAGTGAGCACACGTATACAGAAACAATATTTACATCCATATAATTACAATTATATCATTTATAATATATTATATATTTAATACATAAACTTATCCTACTTGCATGTGTGTGTATTTAAATCTACATAATAAATATACACAAAATACACACGCATATATTATGTGCATAAACACTTTTATTTTGGATATGATTAAACGCCACCAGCACTATTTTTTTATATGCATCAGATAGACAGGCTTATATTTTTATAATAATTAAATGAATAAATATTAGAAAATGTACATTTAATAAATATTTAAATATATACAATTCTTTCAAATTTGTTAAATATAACAAAGACTAAATAAGACTAATAAAATTCAATAAATGCATACATTTTAGATAAACAGGGAAAATAAAGTGGCTGGAGTAATGGCAGTGTGTCAAAAATAGGCAAGCGTGTCCATTAACTGAATGTGCGTCACATTGGGCTATTCCAGTACCGCTTGATTATAAGAGGCAATCTAGTTGGGGTTTGAATTGAGTTGTTTCGAAACTATGGTGTGAGAACATTATCAATAATAGCTACTGGGTCAAAACCAGCAGGTGTAAGAGACACATTTTACAACCTATAAATACATTATCTTCAATGGAAATACACTGCCACTTGCACATTCGGTGACAAACAGGTAGACGTCATGTAAGATCCAATTAATACAAAACGTTTCTCTTACATCTGACCGTGTAGGAATGCAGAGGTCCACGAACCAAAAACCAGCCTCACATACAATCACAGAGCTCCATATTTCCTGTCTCGACTAGCCGCTCCATCTCTGGAGCTTATGGCTCCCAGGCACTGAAACCCTAAGCCACACACACACACACACACACACACACACAATGATAAATGCGATCTTAACTGCAGCAAGACTTCTTGAAGCTACTGCACGGTTCAGAGACCATGTTTTTACAGGTGGGTGTGTGTGAGAACGTGATAACAGTGAGTAGCACACACATACAAATCACACACATTTCACAGACCCTGATGACCTGTGAGGACACGACTGAGCATGTAACAGCCGGCGGCTAGCGATGTATCACTTCGCATTTTTGGTCTTGTTTTCCAGCAAGTACAACATCCTACATACTCTTAAAACAAGCTTGTATTAAACATTATTAAGGCTTTTTAAAAGGAAATTAAGTACATTCGTTCAGTAAAGATGCATTAAAATGATCAAAAGTGACAGTTGTGTTGTTAAAAACATTGGTTAGGCTCCAATTATCGTTATTTGCAAACCATTAAGATTTGTGCCTCAGTAAAGCTCACGTTGAGAGTAGTTGCTGCTTATTAACAGTTAGTAGGAATATTTGATCATGCAGAATGTGCTTTATAAGTACTAATAAACAGCCAATATGTTAATAGGCATGCAACTAGTTAATTAGATATAGTGATAATTGGTCCCTATACTGAAGTGTAACCAAAAATATATATTTTAATAAATGCAGGTTCTTCTGAACTCTAAACACATTAAAAAAAAAAAACAAAAAAAAAAAAACCAAGAATAAAAACTTGTTATTATTATTATTAAGCATCACAACAGGTTTCAACATTAATAATAATAATAAGAAGAAATTATTTCTCGTAATGATACTGAAAATACAGCTTTTACTTCATAGGAATGAATTATTTTTAATTGAAAAAATGTTTAAAAAAATTGCAATTTACTGTATTTTTGATCAAACAAAAACAGTAGTGTAGTCAGTTTGAAATAAAAACATTTAAAATATGACATAATATAAATGATTAAAAAACAACAACATATTTAGAAATTATTATTTATATATATTTAATTATTCATTTGCGGTGTATGGCATACCGGCAACAGTCTTTTAGTGGAAGGAATGGTCTGACTTTTATTCTCAGAAACAAATGCACTATAAAACATCATAAAACAATATATTTAAACAAACAAACAAAAAAAAAAACATTCTACTGACTAAGCAAGCCCCCGACACAAACATCAATAATAAGCACTGTTGATCCATGGAATGTGGTTTCTGTATGCGAATATGTGAGGGCACAACTCCCATGGCAAAATGGCAAAGTAAACTGGTGGCATAGGGAACTGGGGCATTAAAGACTCATATCAAGACATGCCATCTGAGACTAAAAGAGCAGGAAATGGAAAAAAAGAAAAGAGAGAGAGAGAGAGAGAGAGAGAGAAAGAGAAAGAAAGAGAGAGACTGGGCCAGGCTCCAATGATGCCCGCTTTCTCACACACCCACTGCAAAGCTCGAGGCTGGAAAGAGCTGGCAGCATCGCTCGGGAACCTGCTCCCATGGCAACAACAACCCAGAACCTCGCAACTCTAGCGCCTGAGCGAGACGACACGGTTTAACACGAGAGGACAACGAGCCTGAGACCTGGGACGGGAGAGGAGAGAGCAACCAACAGAGTCAAATGCAGTCAAATTCCACTTTTCAATATCGCTTGTGTGAAGATGAGGATAAGGAATAGTGTGCTTTTTTGGAGGGCATTCAGAAAGCAATTCTGAAAATAAAATGTTTGATGGTACACATGGAAATGCTTCACAGCAGAGAAAGCAATTTAATTTCATACGAGAGACAGAGAAACTGAAAATTGAGCGAGAGAGGAGTTAGTAAGAAGAGAGTGTGTGTTTGTGTGTAAAAGGAATTATAGGGCCACAAAAAACCATTTCACTATCCATTTCTTGTGAAATGGCAGCTGACAGCGCTTCACACGGGTTGACTAGGTGAGGCGTCTTTGCTTTTGTTTAAGCGGTGACACCCAACCATGGCTCATAGCACACGCTAACCACCATCCCTGCTCTGCTGTCATGCAACGGCACACCGCATACTATCTGTTAAACACATGTTCTCCTCACCGCACTTGTTAAAATAAAAAAGAAAAGAAATTTAGGAGAAAATGTCAGCTGCCATCTTTCCCTGGCACAAAAGGGCTGTATTAAAAGGTGTTGTAGAGAAAATTCTTTCATTGCTCACTCACACTCATTTTATTGCAAATCTAGCTTTCTTCTGGAAATACAGCAAATGAGTCTCATTTGTCGTTTGGACCAGAAGATGAGACTAAAATCTAATTTTATTTAGCAAAAGAGATATACATCACAATGTAGGCATTTTTGCTTTAACCCTCCTGTTATCCAATGTTTAATGTATGTACAAGTATAATTGACTTCAAATTGAATGACTTTTCCTAATTTTCTGACTTTGCATGCATGTCAACCTGTTGTTTGGGACTTCCAAAACCAAAATATGAACCTTTCATAACCCATAATAGGGGCACATTAAAAATGAATACCATAAAAACACTAAAATCTCAAGCTCACTGAATAGTCAGCAATTAAAAAAGGATAAGTAACTAATTACAATCAATCGGACAAAAAACTAAGTAGAACCAATAAGAAATGTTGCATACATTGTTTAAAGTTGTATAAAATATGCTCTCGTTTACAAAAGTGATTTAGTCGAGAGCAGTGAGAAATTGCCCGTCTCTTGTTGTTTGATTACCATGAATGACAGACAGCAGGAATATTAGACTGCTGTCACTTTAAGAGCTGCCAGGATCCAATGTACGGTTACATATGGGTTTGTTCCTCAGCTATTTGCTTTTATTTAAGACTTAAATTACTTTTAATTATGAGGATACTGTTTACAAAAACAGGCATTTTGACACATGCAATTGTGTGCATTTAACCACTGAAGACATTACAAAAAGGCTCTTTATATGTGCATGGCTCTCTGACAGCGCTTGGAAATAGCACACATATACAGACAATGACTCCCAGACAATGCACACATATAGCAAAATGAGTTCTCTTTTTGGCTTAAAGTCACTTTAAACCGTAATGAACAAAAAGTTTTCCTTACCATGAAGTACAGCAACGCCACATGAGCACGAAGCCATGATAGAAACAATAATCCAAAATCCTTAGGTTGACAAATATCTACCAGTTAATCGTGTCTACCCGTATATTGCTGAACCATATCTGTATTCATAAATAATTTTATGGTATTTATTAGTCCCATTCTGAAGGTTATCAGTTCATAAAAACTGTGTGAAAAGAAAAAGAAAAAGAAAAAAAAAAAAAAAACTATACTTGAACATTCTTCAAAACATCTCCTTTTTGGGTTTGGAACAGCACAAAGGTGAAAAATGACCACATTTTCATTTTTTGGGAGTGAACTGATCCGTTAAGGCTGGTAGATGTGGGAATTTGAAGCAGATGTGTTTTCATTTCCTGTATTTTATTTTCATTGGAGATTTTCATTTCGAGATCCTGATCGGGATCCAACACACACGTTCTGTCTTGCTTGACAGGTATGCAGAGTAGAAGGAAACCCAACAACTTGTAAAAAGTCTATTCCGTGAGCAGGTACTCAATTTATCTTTGAAATGAGCTGGAAAAGAATCATTTGTGCGACTGATTGAGCGAAATTTGAGAGTGGGTATGTTTAGACTACCTGCTTAAACAAACTGCCATTCGGAAGTAGCTTTTAAGCGTGTTTATTTGTACACCGATTGACAAAAAAAAGAAACATGTCTGTTCTGTCAGTTATTTCTGGACTGGAAAAAAAAAAAAAAAAAAACATAGCCAGCCTGTTAGCATTAGCCTTTCTCATTTCTATTTCCACTAATTAAAATCATTCCTGACAGCAACATATTTCTGTTAGCATTCAATGAAACGGTTAAGTGAAATAAACGTGATCTGCAATGTCGTTTTTACAGAGGCATCAAATAATATTTAATCATATCATACGCTGACATGAACCTCCCTCGGGCTGTTAAGACTCTGAAATGCTGTTTGCAGATCGGTTTTTGATCAAAACTCTGACTAGACAGTTTACTTGGCCATCTAAACCCATCTGGAACATCAAAAAAGGCCTGGAGAAGAAAAATCGTAATGCATTCCAGCCCTTGAGACCCTTGACCTAGTAATTTTGCTTGAAAAAAAACTGATCTATATCCGAGTAGACAATGTAAACAAGTTGGCCATGAGAACATTTCTGTCATTTTTGTGGGCTGTTTAGTTTTAACTATGAAATGGGCTACTAGTACAAAGTCAGGAAAGAAAAAAAAAAAAAATCAATCAGGAAAAAAATGTGACATCAAGTTATACAATCTCTGACCTTTTAATTTACTGAGGAAATATTCGAAACAGCCATATGAACTAAAATACCACGGCCTGTAATGGATTTCACATTGAACTCTTAACGTCTTACAAAACCACTCTGTCGTTTTACCAGATCTCTGCATGACTTTCCAGAAATGTCTACTGCGTAAGGCCATATGCTCTAGAAACACACATACACAGATGGCCAATAGGCAGCAGAAGGGCTCGCTACACTTTTCCCACAAACTATGTTCTCTTCCATCTGCCGCAAAAAAAGAAGGTTTACAGGTGGCACCATTTTCTCGCCAGCTCTATTTTAGACCATGTTTGGTGAATGATCATGTCTGCCGTGGTAATGCCCTCTGAGCTTTCCTGTGGTGCAGAAACAAGCCTTCATCATCAAGATCATTTACACAGAACAGGCAGAAAGTCTCTCTGTTTATTCTGAAGCGCTATAAATCTTTGATATTTGCAAAGAACACCCTCATCCGCCTTTTTTTAAGTTGACAAACAGAACAAAGCAAATGCAGAATAATCCACCTTAAATATAGAAACTGGTAATCATTAGCAGCTTTACCTGAGACGCACCGTGGCAGAACTCAACTAAAGCAATGTAAAGAAAGATCAACACTTCATCCCAAGCAGGTAATATGATCAATCAACACTAAAATATTTTTAGAATCACAAAAAGAGCAATTTTAATGCCACAAGTGTTATTATTCACAACATATTTAACTCAATAGTAATATTAAGTAACGATACTCAGATCCCAACTTTAGCAGTCACACTATCCATTTTTAGTGGAGCTTTAATGGGTGTCATGAACCGCAAGCATTTCAGCAGTGTCATAAACCCACAGCTAACAAAAAATGCAATGGGCTTTTATCGAGTAATTTTATTTGGATAAATAGTATTTTAAAATATAAGAAAAAGAAGAAGAAAAACGCACAATTAAGCTCAAATAAAATAAAATGATTTGATTTTAAAATAAAATTTTATTTAAAATTAATTGTCAATAAGAGAAAAGTTGCAAAAAATTAAATAAGAGAAAGTAATATAAAATAAAAGAAACAAAAAGAAAAGAAAAAAGAAAATTAAGCCTTATTCAGATGTGAATTCAGTAACCACTATGGTAGATTCATGAAAAATAATGGCTCAGTCTCTTTTTTTCTTTAATCAGATTATACGTGTTGCATGTTGCTGAATTCAATAAAAGGATATGCAGCCAATGTCTAATTTTTTCAATAAATAAATTTTTTTTGAATAATAAAGCCTTCCTATTTGCACCCACATACCGTAAAGACAAGCTACTGATCCACATTCTCTCAGAGTGGACCATGTGCTAGATACTTGAATAACTCTAGCTGGAGGAAAAGCCTCAGGCAACTGAACAGAGGCTTCCAGGAAGGCCAGCCCTCTGCTCTGCACATTAACTGACCTGGATTCTCAAAGCACTGATGGCAGAACTAAGTCTGATGCTCCTTACAGACTTTTTTGGGGGTTTATTGGTCCAGACTGGAGCATAATAACGCTCGGCCTAACCCTATTTTAGGCCAGACACTGAAGGAATTGGAAGCCACAGCCTTTAAAAAGGATCCTTACCTGGTCATATTTCCTGTCCCAAGGGGGAAAGGCATGTAATACATTTGAATTGAGTGAGGCACAGTGAGGAGATGTGGTACCTGACAGAAAACAATCCAACGGCCTGGGGCCTTAAACGAGTTCAGCAGACACTCGCGGAAATAAAATGTGGCTCCTTACGTGCTCCCCTTGTTCTTTATAACAGAAAGGAAATGATCCTTGTCTTCGTTTCCTGCCTGGAGTGTAGCACTCGCCTCGTACCTAGAATTTGGTGCGGAATAAATTGGGAAGTTGATCTAAAATCATTTCAAATGATGTCCTCGAATAAAAAAAGCCCACTTTGGGATGGTGGAGATATGTAAAATGTTTCTATCAATGCACAATGAGCAGTGAGCGATTTGAATTTTATTAAATTAAAATTAATGTCAGTTTTGTTTTGTTTTTTATCCCTGCTGAAAAAAACAGCATACGCCGATTAGGTGCATTTTGATCCTGGTTAAGACTGGTTCTTTGTAGGTTAATTCTGGTTTGAACTGGTCATTTTGGTGGCCAGCATGTGACCGGCAAAAAAAGACCAGCATAAACCAGCATCAAAACATACCTAACCAGCATATGCTGTTTTTTTCAGCAGGGTATAGATTGAAATTAAACTGCGTCACAGAATTACAACTCATTTAGACACTCAATAGCAGAAAACTAAAGCATTAGCGGCAAACTTGTGCTAACATGTTCCATGCATCCTTTGTCTGTCTGTAAAATGACTGTACACAAAAGAGATGGGAAATACCATCTAAAATGCCCTCTAGATTTCCATGAATATTGTTTAGTCATAGATGTTTTTGATACTACACTCTTTTCTAATGAAGGGTGTAACTGCTTGTTTCCTGAAGGGGAAGGCTGTGTCTCTTGATTACAGGCATAATTATAATTACTGAAACTTTAGAAAAGTGCAAGGACGAATTTGACTCTTAGATGGACATTTTAATTAGACCACACTTTTCTTGCTGGGTAAGTACAAACTAATGAGCCACCTTGCTGTTTACTGCATACATAGGCTACAACGTTGTACAGCAGCACGCTAAATGAAATGTTCCTCATACTTGACTGATTTCAAACACTTGACATTGACAACAACTCTGCCTGCTACATTAACACACACATGCCTTTTAAAAAGTGCACAAGAGATTCAATTCACAGTTGATACCATTTGTTTACTGTTTTGCTAAAGCTAACAACAGCGTATACTCTGCAAATCACACTGAGATTTTCTAATATGCCAGGGATACATGTCATAACTGTTAAAAAATCTTATAACGCATGAGCTTTTGTGTCATAAGTATCCTAAAACGCTGTCTAAGTAGGCAGTAAAAATCTAACTAGGTTTTGAGAGAAATCCCACACAAAAAGACATTAAAAATCAAGTAAAGCACCTTATTATGAACTTGGCTAATGACCTTTTTAAGCAACTTTTTGCCTAATTATACAAGAGGCTAATGTCAATGTGAATGGACGGGTGTGGGTGAATGAAGAGGTGTAAACCGTCCATTACAAGCACAAACATTTGTATTACAAATACTCCCACATTTACAAGCTCTTTTAATAACCATGGTAACCAATAAGTCTTAATGCCATTACGCTCTGCAGGACACGACAGAGGCTCTAGCCAAGCAGAGTCACTAACACGCTGAAATGTTCACACATGCCTTGTCACAGAGAAAGAGAGAGATGATTGAAAGAAAAGTTCAGCATCACATGGGTCTTAACTCCAAGAAAAACAGTTCAGATCTAAAACAAGAGTTCAAAGAGGTCTTGGGGGTTTCAATTAGAAATCTTCCCAGTTTTGTTAGCCTCATGAATAAATAAAAGAAATAGTATAAAAAAGTTTATTAATATTTACTATACAATTTAACAATCTGAATGTGAAGTTAAAGCATTGAATATAAACATAACATTGGGAAACCAATGAAATGAGATGCATTTGCATATTTTAAAGGGTGTTGGAGATTGCCTTGGTACGACGACAGTCAGTCAGCCCTGTCACGCAACACCGGCCACGGCGGTCAGCCCCTAACCCAATTAATTTTGACTTCACTTTCATGTTCCAAACATGAAAGAACTTGAGGGAAAGAGAGAGAGAGAAAGCGCAACAGAGCTCCATAACAGACATACTGGAAATGTTGAGGAATATGACAATGACACAGACTCACTTCTGGGAGCCGATATACAGTGGGGTCTGAGACCAACATCTGAGACCACTAGTGAAAATGCTTTTATTTTCATTTAATATAATATAAAAACAAACAATATGATGTAAGCAAATTAATTTCATAACAAAACTGTAGTCTATTCCATTAGTTTACATCATAATGCTTGTTTTTTTATTTTTTTTAATAATAGACTGATTATAATATAATTATATTTATTATATTTCATTTCCATTTTATGAAAATGTATTAAATTATATTATACAGAACTATTTAAAACAACATTTAAATATAATATATAAATTATAAATTAAAATAGTTCAACTTTTCACTCACATTGTAATGCTGATAATATGAATTAATTCATAAAATAATACATTAAAATACAGTTTTTGTATTATAATATATAACTTCATTTTTTTTATTCATTTAACCTTTTAATTTACATTATGCTAAAATGTGTAAACCTGCACACTTCCAAGTTGAAATTACATTTTCCTATTTACCCTTTTGTTCTATTTAACTATTTTTTATTTTTTTAAATCACCAGATGATCTCTGTTAAATGAGCAGGTCTGTGTCCGACAGCTGGGGAGGTAGGTCTGATTCTGACTCCGTGTTGACATCAAATCAACAGCAGCAACTCGAATCCGCCCTTCTCCTTCCCAGAATTCTCTCCTGCAACCGAGTTAAGTTCGTGTGACACCTTTTTGTGATGTTTTAAAATCAATAGGTCAAGGTTTTGGTGAGCTGGATGTTCAGAGGAAAAAGCCTGTCATGCCTGAGAGGACAGGAAGTGCAGAAATGATCCACAGCATAATGCCTCATGGCCCAGAGAGGAGTGAGAGACTCTGCCAGGGAGAGAGCAATGACCACATGGCTCCTACAAAACCCCACAAATTACAGAAAACTAACCGAGATAAGACACACACACCATACAGAGAGTGGACTTTTTAGAAGGAGAGAGAAAGAAAAAAAAAAAAAGAGAAAGGGACAAAGACCTAGGTGGGCTGATGAAAAGAATATATATAATAAATAAAAACAGCAAAGAAAAAGAAGAAAGGTATTGTGCCAGCTTTAAACCCTCAGGTTCAGACTCTTTGGTTTGGTATCATTTACTTTTGTTGGTTTCGGTTGGTTTTGTTTGCTTTTGTTTCTTTCAGATTCCCTCAGTTTATTCAGTTTTGCTTGGTTTCAGTTGGTTTTGTTTGGTTCTGTTAGCTCTCATTTGGTTTCACCTAATTTAATTTGCTTTGTTTTTGATTACTTAGTTTGCTTTTGCGGTTGTCTGGTCTTTATTTAATTAATTTAGTTTTGTTTGATTTCATCTTGTTTTATTTTGTTTTCCAGTTATATTTAATTTAGTCTCTTTTCGTTTGGTTCTGTTTGCCTTTGTCTGTTTGACCTGCATTCCCTTTGCTTTCAATTGGACAAAAAAAAATAATTTGAATTTTTGGTTTTGCTTGTTTTTGTTGATTTAATTCAGACTGGTTTTATTCAGTTTTTGTTCGGTTTCACCTTGTTTCATTTGCTTTGCTTGGCATCATGTTCTTTAATTAGTTTCATTCAGATTTTACCAGCCCTGCCGCAAGGTACCTCCAAAAAATAAAAAATAAATAAATATTTACACAACAATCATTACAATTGGTAGTAATGCACCAAAATTATGTGTTTCTACCAAACCCCAAAATTTAGTAATTCAATTAGGCTGAAACTGAAATCTTTATGCTATTCAGGGTGTTGTTTCTTCAAGTGATAAATTAAACCAGTCATAAGTCAGTAATGTTCTTTAACAACGATTCACCTCATTATTTCAGCCAAATAAATATTTCTATTCTAGCATTATTTTTAGTCACACTGTTCACAATTACATGTTACAGCTTATTCACATTGTATGCATGAACTGCACTGATATAGCCAAAGCATAATTGAAAAAGGACTAATGAAACATCACTGTTTTTGCCCCTCCAAGACTATTTTGGCTAAATATTTTTGGCTTTAATGGATTTAATACAACGCTATAATTACCAGTAATGTAATTTCGAGGACTACAGTTGATTGTCTTAACCTCCCAATAAGAATGTAGTACTTTAACCTCCATACACAATTTACTATATCTATTCAGCACCATTTTGCAGCTTTACACCTAAAAAGCACATAAAATGCCAAAAGCAATGTCTATAGATTCTTGCCGGGTCTGCTCATCGGTCAAAGATCAATGAAATGTGCTTTGAATCTAAAAGACTGCAAAGATAAAGAAAGGGCAAAAACGATAGAGGGCAGAAGTCATACTGATTACTGCAAAGATTCAGGAAGTCCAAAGAGTACGATCAGAGGCCACAACAAATCTCAATGCACTGCCTTAAAGCGCCAGTGACCTGCAAGCATCACTACTACTCTATGGTTTGTTGTTATAAGAGGCCCAGAATTGTAAGTTCAGGCCACAGATAAGAGGAACAGACTGCCTTCAGAGGAAGGAGAGAAGGAAGACGAGGGTTGGGGGTTGAGGTTACACATCTGGTTGTGTTCAGGATGTTTGAGATTCCTCTGTGGTCTGTTTGGGGTCTTGGTGCCAAGGGGAGGAGGGGCGAGGAGACGGGTCTATTCAGCCTGAACACTTCAAGTTAAAGCATCTCCCATCCTGATTTCTCCAACACATCGACATCAGCCATTAGGGGTTGGATGAGCCTGAACTGACCACATTTGTTTTCTTTTTTTTTACCATTCGTTTCAGCACATTTCCTTGCACCAGCGCTTAACTGCAAAAGCAACTATTCATTTTTTAAACTAATAACCGAAACACATTTTTGCAACAGCAAAGTTTAGCTCCTGCAGAACATTCCTATAAAGTTTGAGAACTTTAAAAAGGGCAGAGATTTGACAGGCCATGTCCGACTCGTCAACAGCAGAAAGACAAGGACCGCAGGGAGTGCAAAGGTCATATTTAACAGTGTTTTCTACTAAAAAAAGACTTCCCAGATATCTGAGATAGTACCACATTTATAAACATCAAATAGAGCACTTTCTTGGCTAGGAACATGTTTGAAGGCAGCAACAGGGAGTGAACTCATTCAAAAGTCTCGCCTGCGCACACACACACACACACACACACTCCTTCCTCAAAGAGCAAAAATTTTATCACCAAGAATAACAACCGGCCTTTAGTTCCCAAACTAAAGCGTCCGGTTCCTACATGCATCATTTGGTATGCATTTCAAAATGTAGTTGTTCAAACAAGTCGATCTATTCATATCACCGCTCATTCATTGCCTTCAATGCAGAAACATAACCACTTAAATAGTCATACCTCAAAACCAACGCTCTTGACAGCCCAGTGCCTTTGTTGGATCTAAAAGACACTAAAGAAAAGCAAAAACAGCTGCCATCGCAGCCTACAGCTCTATCTATGTACAATTTATTATGAGGCAAAATTGAAATGGGGAGATATTCATCTTTATTACAATGTGGCAGATCAGACGATGATTTGAGACATGGGGTAATGTAATGAACCTGTCTACGGTACTGTCGGTAGAAAAGAGGGCTGAGGATAGTCATTACCCCAAGCTGTCAAACGCTGCCTCCCTCATTCACCTCACTCATAATAGAGCTTTTCTCATTGCCTAAATGAATACAAATGTCTTCGTCTGACATTCCACCTGACAGCCAGGTGTACATGGGCGGAGAGCAATTTGTTTCTGAAAGTGAGCGTTAGCTATTGTAAATGTGCGCGTGCGCTCTAATGCGCGGGACAGGACGTAGTTGTGCAAGATTGTACGTAGGTGTGCATTAAACAGTCCCAAATGACACGTTTTGAAGAAGACAGCTGCATGCGGATGTGGAGGTGTAACTATTGTGCATCTGGTTTTAATATTGTCTCTATTTCTTCCGTTAGTATCTATGCCTGTCGGTCAAATCTCGATGAAGTACTGCAGCTGTAGGACTAACTAGCTGGCTTGTAAAAAGAGCTCCTCCTGAACCATGGAGACCCGAACGCCTTGTGACTGAATCGTTGCCATTAATCTAAATGTCTTGCGTCATGCCTGTAACGAACAAAATCAAATAAAAAATACAATTATATTTTTAGATAAAATAAATTAAAATTAAACTTAATTCAAATAAAAGATAAGTAAATAATAAAATGTAAAAAATTAAATAAAACAAAAAAATAAATAAATTTGTTTTTTTTAATGTTTAAAAATGTTTAAAAACTTTTTTTTTTTTTTTAAATGTTAATAATAGGCATGTTCTGTGTCAAAAAGGAGAAAAGCTAATTTACTTAACAAATGTGACAGATGTTGTGTTAGCTGCAAACTTGGTAATTGCACAACAGCTTCCTCAGATAATGTCACACAAAACAACAGATTAAGGGGGTGTGGAATAACTGGAAGCAATTTTCCGCCATCTCAGAGCGTGAAAAGCAGCTCGTCCGGGCTACAAGATGCCCTGTATTTCGCCGATCTAGAACTGGTTTGCCAAGTCAATATCCTGCCTTGAGCTGTGTCATAAAAACGGATTTTACTGCATAAAAGTCATCAAACATGTTCAAAATAAAAGCCTTCCATAAACGTTTGTTGGTTTCAAGAGAGGAAAGTATCATAAAATAAGACAAACCACCTTTAAAGGGTTGTCAAATTTTTATTTTATTAATAAATTCAGTCCTGTAAACGTAATGCTATAAACATGTATTTGTAGGACAGCTGAGATCAGCACTACCCACTGTGCTAAGGACACTCTCGGGACGGGATGCGCCAGAAGTTAGCATTTTTATTAGTGTGAAAAAGACAAAAGGGGAGAGCTGAAGTCAATAATCAGATCATTTTCATAATTTAATATCCCCATTCAGCTCAATGACCTCCAGGCTCCATTCGAACAGCACAATATGCAAAGGTCAAGCATCTGACCTCACTTTCTTTTACACAGCTCGCTATCTTCCTGTGTCTAACATTCAGTCTCCTGCTTTCCGACCACATTCTTAAGCGCAAGATCTAGGTATATGAATGACAACTCCATCCTGTGCATCCAAATGCAGTCTTGCTGACCTTGTTTACAGCACAACATTCAACTCAATAACACTCGACAGTAAGGACTATGAAAAGGCATGGACTGAGACACCTTAGGCTTCCTCTGAGGACCTGAACACAATATAAACTAAACAGATTACAGAGCTTTGCAGCAATTCTTGGGTCAGCTCTGCCAGTAAAACTTATGATTTGTTATCAAACACAAATGTTTGGAACAAACGAGACTGAAAGCAACTTACATTTCGGTGATTTACTAATTTAGTAACCGCTCCGACTGATTCATGAGTGATTCAATAAAAACAACCACTCATAAGAGTCATCTGTTTTTGAATCAGACTACACTGGTTGCGATGTATGCATGTCGTTGCACTCAGTAAAAAGATGAGCTGTCTATTTACCATCTTACCATTCACATTCAAATTAGACTGAAATATATAAAAATGTCATTTAAAAAATCTTAAGGGAATATCTATGGGAATTGTAGGATTTATTAATGATTTGAATCATTTTTTAATACTTTTAAGAAGTAAATATCTGAGAAAAAAAAAAATTTAAAAAGGAAAAAATAACTTTTCGATGACATCGATGATGAGTCAAATTACTTGGTAAATTACCTCAAATGTTTCAAGAGTGATTCACTAAAAATAACTACTCATAACTGTCATCTGTTTTTGTGGTTGTGCTGAGTGTTGAAAGATGAGCCATCTATTTATCATAATTTGAATATTTTTACATTCAATTCAGAGTGAAATATCAAAACTCAAAAAAAGTGTGTAAATGACGACAAAATTATTTTAAGAGCAATTTTTTGGGGTCAAGTATTTGTAAAAGCCTATATTTGACATATGTTTAATATTACAGTGTAAAATGCTAAAAAATAATTAAATAAAGTAATTAAAAAAATTCAAGTAAAAGAAAAATCAAAAAGTAAAAGAAAAAATAAAATAAAACACAAAAATGGAATCAAATCAAATATTTCTTTTCACTCAGCCAGTGTATCTGAACCGCTGACACTCCTGCCGATGGCCCAGATTTGTAACTATTATGTTTCCAGCTCCTAATGAACTGAACAAGCTGATTAGAGTCATTATGCACCAAGTGATCCATGCAACAATTCCAACAGCAGTTTTAATCAGTGACATTTATGGACCAGAGAGATTGACTCGCAGAGCGCAAACGTTACAACCACGGGTCTATAATGCAGCTTACAGAGCGAGACTGAGAAAAAGCGGCACGACACCCGCCAAGAAACACAATATCCATATTGACTGGCAACCACCATGAACAACCCCTCACGAGCCTCAATGGAAATGATATTTGTGATGAATAATTTTTTTGTGGTAACAAAACCGATCAAGAAATCTGAAGCTTTCCTATTAGATTAAGATCTTTTCTCTCATTGTTTCGTGCAGGGAAGAATGTGAATAGCGCTCTTATGCATTTCCTGTCAGTCAAGGCTTTTACACATGCTCTAATGCTCCTTTACAAACAGACATCTGAATTCTATTTGGCAATGGTATTGAAGCATAAACAGTTCTGCCGTTTTTGGTTACGTTTGTAATAACATAAAATACAATAGGAAACAGACTGCCAGTGTTTGTTATAGAGAGCAGCGACAACCTTTTTAAACTTTTCATCTTTTCGATGCTGGTAGGAACTCCCCACACCCTGGCCTTTAAACTATTCGAGTGAGCAGCTGTTTTTGAAGGTCTATTTGTCTGTGCACTCGTCCATTTGTTGATCAGATCAGAGCACGAGCGGTACACAGCTGAAGCAGAGCGAAGTTGCAAGATTTCGCCTGGAGCAAGGAGAAATGTTTAGTCACTCTTACTCTAAGATCAATCCAAATATGAGCATTACATGTTAACGGCTCATAAGTAAATTGCATGCGAACAGAAATTCAAGACAAAGTCTGAAAGTGGTATACGTCCATACTGATAAACTTAGTGGTCTCAAGGGGGGGGGGGGGGAGAG
>JAUYWG010033982.1:0-22764 GCA_034779775.1 Enteromius afrohamiltoni
ACCCCAGAGGAGGAATAACTGCAGGACAGTGTAGCTTTTTGACCCTCATCAGCATCAACATCTGTTGTATCTGGACTAATATTTCCAAAGACAACAGCTGAAACAGAAGCGAGATCAGCAGC
Source organism: Enteromius afrohamiltoni (assembly GCA_034779775.1). Taxonomy (NCBI): domain Eukaryota; kingdom Metazoa; phylum Chordata; class Actinopteri; order Cypriniformes; family Cyprinidae; genus Enteromius; species Enteromius afrohamiltoni. The sequence goes on from JAUYWG010033982.1 coordinate 123, forward strand.
ATTTTAGAGAGATTTAATCTATTCAGTCAAGTCAATTAATCAATCAACAGAAATACACACCTGCTGAGACACAGAACAGAATAACTGAATGAAGATCCATTGTTCAGGTGTTCACTCTGAGAAGAGTCAGAGTCAGACTGATTCGTGTCTATCAGACTCTGTCAAGCACATTACATTATGTCAGATCTGTGAACACTGAGTCCCTCCTCTCTGAGCCAGATCATTTACACCTGGGTTACAAAAACAAGAGCCAGCTACATGTTGCCAGTTAATGTTCTTGTGTCTGTGATGAGTTTTGTTTCTACTTTGTGTCAATTTCCTCTGTGGTATACATGTAATACAAAAACATATTTTCTGTGTGCTCTGAACGCATCTGCGAGATTCCATAATATACACTCCTGTTCAAACGTTTGAGATTGCTTTCAGTATTACATTATCCTTTAGAAATCATTCTATATACAGTTTTTTATTAGTAATTTTTGTTGTGCTCTAAATAATTTTCCTATTACTATCAGTGTTGAAAACAGTTGTGCTGCTTATTATCTATGCTGATATTTTTGTGGAACACTAATTTCTATTTTCCCCCTTCTCAGCATGTGCTTAGGAACGTCATTTGCTCTCTGAATGTCACAGATTTACCCTTCAATTCCGTCTGAGGTCTTTCTGGCTGACTGACTGACTGTTTCTGTCCTGCTAACATATAAAAAATAAAATACAAAAAAAGCGACACGATTTGAAATGCTCATAGATGTGTAAGAGTTTTATTGCCGCACATATATAAAGTAAAAAAAAAATCTATTGTGTCATGGAGTCTTTTAGTAATTTTGATAATAGAAATCACCATCCAGAGTCTGATGGGAAAAAAACATCCAACAGTCAATATTCTGGTCTCCTTGAATGGTTTTGATAACGCATTATGCCCAAGGTTAGCTGTGTGGTACTGCTAATTATTGCAAGACAGTCTCTGTATGTATCTCACAACTTTATGAATACTGATGTTATCATGAAATGTGTCAATGTATATATAGTTTTCCAAAGGGAATGAATCCTAAATGCAATTTGACTTTTACTTGTCTAAATATACTTAATATATATTATTTGCATGTGATTTTCTGCCAATTAGAAACGTTTAAATGTAACTTTTAAATGTTGAAATATAAATATCCACCAAAACAGGGACTGCCCTCAGAAAAAAAAAGTAGCACCAGAGGTTTTTGTCTGGTTTGGAGTGTGTTTCAGTCACTGTGGGCCTCAGAGCACAGTAGTACACAGCAGAGTCAGACACACGCAGATTCTTGATTGTCAGAGGAGCTGCTAACATAGATGTCTTAAGAGCTGCATTAAATCTCTCCTTGAACTCTTCGTCATTGCTGCTAGATCCGGAACTTGTAATCAGCATGTATTTTGGGGATCCGTTAGTCTTCTGTTGGTACCAGAGCAGATTTGGATATTGAGTGCTTGTAGCTTTGTAAGTGCAGTCAAGAGTGGCTGTTCCATCTTCATAAGCGGTCAGAACTGGTTTGGACTGTATTACAGTGTCCTGTGCTGTGCATCCTGTTCAATCAAACATAAATCATCGTGCACAATGAATTTCTTTAAAAAATAATAATAATAAAAAATAATAATAAAGTCTAAATACATACCCAGAATAAATGGCGTGATAATCAGTATACTGTAGCACAGTGTCATCACTGCAACATTAAATATGTCAAATAAAAGAGATATTCACCCGAGAGCGTATGTCTATGTCTTGTTATTGCTTTCATCACGTACAAATGCTAAATACAAAACATGGGAGGAGTCATTTTAGATGAACTATCCTTATTGCCTCACAGGATTATTATATTGGTGTATTATATTGTAGGCTACTGGAGCTGTAGTCCAATATATTTCACTTATTTTATTTTAGCCCTTAACCCATTCAGCGCTAATGTATCATTTTTAATCGAATATTGGCGTGACATGTCTCTATTCACGTCTATGTTGTTGCAGCCCGAGATCTCTAGTGTTTTTGCTTGAGGACTGAATGTAATTTGTTCACAGTGGGATTCAGAGCACTGATGCTGGATGACTTTAGGTCTCCGTTGTATCTTTCCTTAATCTCCGCATGTACTCCATTAAACAAACTACTCCACTCGTTTCACCATGTCCGCTGTCCATGCACTGCTCATACAGAGAAAATCAATAGCCTAACTTATCGGTTAAGTTGTATTTAACACGATAATGAGGCTCCACTCTAATACCTAAGACGACACCGCCTCCTTGTGGTGGGTCCTGTTGTAAACATACAGTAGGCCTACGTATGTTCACTTTGCTGTGTTCCTCACATTTAAACATTATGTGAGCTCTGGTACAGTAGGTGGCGATAATGCACCTTAACGATTGGTGCTACCCGCCATACAACCGATGAAGAAGATGCTGCTTCGCTATAGTACCTGATATGTAAACCACGTGGACAGCCTTATATGTTTGCATAATATTAGTTCAGACGATCATTTTCATATAAAAGGTGCAAAACCTACACACCAAATCCGGAAAAGGGAATTCAGCGCGCGCTAAATAAACCCCCGTGTACTTCTGCAGGACGAAGCCAACACAAACCAGAATGGCGAAAGGAATGTACTTAGAACATTATTTAGACAGTAAGTTTTTTACAGAATATTCTTCAAAAACGTGTTGCCGCATTTTAATTGCTGTCAAGTTGAAAGACATGCGATTAGTTCCTTGAGGAGTTGTGTTTCCGCGTTACATTTGTATCAGTCTTATGTGCTGCGTCACGATAAAACGATGTACATGAATGCCTAAATAATATTTTACAATACCCTTGGTCATCATGTTGTTTATTTTTCTGCCATGTAAACACAATTTGCACAGTTTTGTTTATTGCAATCATTCACTCCAGGCATCGAGGGACTTCCCTGTGAGTTGCAGAGAAACTTCTCATTAATGGAGGATTTAGATAATAGAACTGAAGGTATGTTGCATCTTTGCTTCAGTGGCAATTAGTTAACTTTTTAAAATGATGACTAATGAACTATTATACATTAACTTTTTACAGAGAAAAAGACAGAGATAGGTGAACTGGCTTCTGAGTATATTGCAAAAGTAAGAAATCTGGCATCTGAGGATCGTGTCCAGCATTTAAAGAAGATTGAAAATGCTTATAACAAATGCAAAGAGTTCAGCGACGACAAAGTTCAGCTTGCAATGCAGATATATGAAATGGTGAGTTGCAGAGACCTCCGTTTTATATTTGCATGGGCCATTTATTGCATTAAGCATGAACACGTCTCCTTGGATTTCCAGGTGGATAAACACATTCGGAGATTAGACGCTGATCTTGCACGCTTTGAGAATGATCTGCAGGAGAAACTGGACTCGGGCAGTCTGGATAGCTCAGATGAAAAGCAACCTCGAAGTAAGTTTTTACTGCTCAGAGCTTATCTTAATGTATGTATCAAACAATCAATGCCAGTGTATCCATTTTGCTGTAAATTGTGGAGAGCCTAAACAGACTTGTTTGTTGTTTTAGAAGATAAGAATATGAAGGACAAGAGGGCATCCCATGGAAGAGAAAAGAAAGGGTCAGATCAAGACTCACCCAAGCAGAAAAAAATGAAAAATGGGTAACTGTCATATTAAAAGGACGCGTTTGATTGATTGATTGCATGTGTATATTATTTTAAGGCTTTGTATTTAACACATTTTTTTTTTTGTGGTTTTGTCTCTCAAACACTAGTGCAAACATAAGTGAATCTCTCCTTGCCATGCACCCATCAGATGTCCTGGATATGCCAGTGGACCCTAATGAACCCACATACTGTTTGTGTAGTCAAGTATCATATGGAGAAATGATTGGATGTGACAATTCTGATGTGAGTAATAGTTATTATATCTGTTTTTTAAGACATTAAGAAAATACAATTGTCAATTAGAAACAAGTACCATTTACATGATAAATTAAGGAAATAAATGTTTGTTTTTGTGTAAAAGAATGAAATGGGGGGGGAAAATGAAATTTCTTCTTTCAACAGTGTCCAATAGAATGGTTTCACTTTGCTTGTGTTGGCCTGACGACCAAACCAAAAGGAAAATGGTAAGCCAAATTCCTTTACCTCATATGTATTTAATCTGCACACTTCACATACTGACTGACTCTGACATACTGACTTGCTCTCTATTTACAGGTACTGCCCACGATGCACCCAAGAGACGAGAAAAAAATAGTCTGCTTCTACAATGATTCCTAGATCAAATATCAAGTTATTATTCATTGGAATCAACTACATCTTTGTAAATGTGCCTTTGCTATGTAGACGACTATGAATGTAACAACGGAAGAATATTAAATGTGTTTTCCAGTTGGTGCCAGCAGAGGGCTTGGATCTCTTTCTTTCCATTTTGCCTTTTAAAATAAAGTGTTTGTTTATATAAACTTCTGGCTGTCACAGAACTGAAACACTTATGTTGGCATACCGGTGAATCTTTTTTATTTATTTATTTTGGTTTGCATAATACATGAGGGGGTTTGGGGTTATACCGGCGAATCGTAGAATGAAATGATTTGGCAAAGTTAGAATCAGATCAGTGTAGGGAAATGTAGTTTTTTGAGTACTTGACTTCATTGCAGTGTAACCGAATGTAGACTACATTTCCCGTCATGCAATAGGGCCTTCAGTACTCATGGACGGGACCCATTTGCAAACAGTAGTTTGAGGTTGCAGAAAACTTCTTATCACCGTTCGTTTTGCGCGCAGTTTAATAATATTAGTTAAACGTTTTATGAATAATAGCTCCGATTAAACGCCGTCCAACCTGAAAAGCTACGTTTAGTGAAGTCCAAACACTGGGCTGGGTCGACAGTTCCGCTTCCCTTCCGCCATAGCAGACAGATCCTAGGTCCAAGAAGTTAACTCAAAAAACTTACAAGCACGTCGACACGGCGTTGCAAATCATACTATCAAGGGAAATATTCTTTTTATACTTGCAGCAAAATCAGTTAATGAGAGCGAAGAAGGCGGTGGCAACACTTTGAAGAGCTTTGCGGGAGTTCTGGTGAGTTGAAAATGCAAACCTGATCTAATCCTGACATCTCGTCGGCCAGCAGTAACTTACGCAGATCTGTGTTACTCGGAAAGGCTGATGTGTATTGATGATTTATAGATGAGCTTTTAATTTTATAATACTTTGACAGACATGTTTTGATAATGCGCAGTTTGCCCTTTCGATTTGGTGTTTTCTGGGTTGTTTTTCTCCAAAAGATTATGCTTTAGCTAAGGTAACAGTTAGATGGCAACGTTAGTCAAATCCAAGGAGAAGTAAATCTTAAACTTATTTTCTACATCAACTGTTGTTTCATATTAGTGTTGAAGTACTGTAAATCGAAATCCCATCGTTTGGGCACGTTTTTGCTGGTATGTCATGGAAAATAAAGTAGATGTTTGGCATAAATCACAGTTTAAGTAATTCACTTTCATGAGAAAGATGCAGTAAATAAATGGTGACGGAGTCTGAACGTTCACAAAGCATTCTGTCTAACATTTCATTTTGTGTTCCACAGAAGAAATGAAGTCATGAGGGTGAGTAAACGATGACACCATTTTCATTTCTTTGACAGAAGGCAAACATTTGGCAGTTAGAAAGTTGCTGCTGCTTTGCTGGGCCAGCACATGCCTTCATTCTTCAATAGCATGGAAGGAGGACGACAGCTAGGCTTAGTTCAGGAAGTCTTGCTCAGTATTTCCTTTTATAGAAGCTGCAAATACAAAAGGCCCTTGGTCTGTCTTCCTGTAAACAGTTCCTCTACACAACCACACATCTGTAAAAGAGAGGCGTGCTCTGATATCTTTGTTTTGGTCCAGTTGGTCAGATTAAGTGCAAGTGTGTTACCTATAGTGGTTGTGGCTGGGAGGATCAGGAAATGCTTCTGTTATCCGTCCACCAATCAGAAGAGAAGGGGATGTGAGTAATAGGAAGGCACTCTGCTGATGATTTTTTTTCCCTTCACTGTCTCTCTAGTGGTTGCTTGAGATTAAAATCAACACTATCAGAAGTTGCATAACTAGAATTTTTTTTACAGTTAAAAAAATTTAGTCCAAGGACCTTGTATCAGTGCGTCATGTTGGTTTTAAATGCTGATAAGTGAATGGTGATTCTTGCATTCGTATGGTGGGCCCACATTGCACGCATACTCACTGGCACCATATGTTTACTTTTGGCCCGCCAGCCTGTAACTGTGAAAAACAAATATGTGCTAGTTAGTTTAGGCCTGGTGCGGCTTGTATCAAAGAGGCTCAGGGGAGCAGACGGGAATGTCCAGGGTCTTGCTTCCCCTGAGCTTTCTCTGGCATTTTCGTCTCACTTCCCCTGTTCGTTCACACAAACTGAGAGGAACCCTTATGGTTTTTACGCTTGCAATAAATGAAAAAAAAAAATCCTGATGTTGTTGGAGAAAATTCTGTAATTTTTAACAAGTGGAGCTTTCTGGGATGTCACTGTGCAGTTTTGCCTTTGGCAGATGCTTTTGTCTGATGCATTGAATTTTTGTCTGATGCAATGCATTTTTGTCAATGCATTTGGTTTGAATTATTTTAGCTTTTTATTTGACCGGCCATTTCATTCTCAAATCAAATGCATAAATTTGGTCTTGCTAGTGTAATGCTTTTCTTGATCATGCTTAAGTCTTGATCTTGAGTTTTTGTCAGTGTGTGTTGATTAATGTATAAATCAAAAGTAAAATCAAAGAGAAAGTAAAAATATTTTGTTTTATTTGGCTCAGGCTCACCCTTGCTTTTAAATATGCTAGAAATGTAAATCTCGTCAATGCGGTGGCAAGAAAAAGCCAGTAGTTGTTAAGAATTTCATCGATTTATTTTCACTTTTTCATTTACCAAACATGCATACTAAAGATATTCTCTCTGGTCTGTAGAAGTATGAGCATTACATTTAGATGTTTTTACTTAAAATGATATATGACTTATTGCAATATATAAGTTTCCTTGATAAAAAGATAACAAGAGCTTGATGTACCCCTGGTTTCACAGACAAGGCTTAAGATAGTCCCAGACAAAATTGCATGTTTGAGCTATCTCGGATGAAAATATCTCACTCTGACATATCTTCAAACATGTCAGTGTCATTGCTCTGTGTTAAGATGCACACCTGTAATATTTTTTATAAGAAATTTTTGTAAAAGTTACTTAAATATCTTAATTTAACTAATGCCTAGTTCTGGCTTAAGCTAAGCCCCGTTTGTGAAACCGGGCCTTATCGTTTACGCACCTTAATTGGAACAAAACAGTGCTACTCATTTGAGCCGCACCACACCGACTGTTTAGCTTGGCTCAATGTTCAAACGGTAGCACAGCGCCAGCAGCTCACTAGAGCAGATGTGTTTACTTGTTGATGAGTCTTGGTCACAGAAGCACTAAAAAGCGCTATGAGATCCAGTGTGAAGCACTTGAATCAGTAGATAACACAATTAACTTTTTGGTTTATTCTAGTTTGCAGTCAGATGAAATAGCATGTCTGTAACAATACAGTCTGAAGAACTCTGCATATGCTACTATGGAAGACCAGCAATTACTTTTATGTTATCATGACATGTATCATGACATGTATTTTTCTTTGGCCATACAGCCCAGTCCTACTCAGTAGTTACCTTTTTGTCTTTTTAAAGCTTTCATGTTTTATTTAAACTTTGATCAATTCAACTGCCTTTGATTTTCTAGTGATCCTGAAGACCTTGATTGGTTTGCTCCCATGAGTCTGGGTTGGAGTTGAAATCTGCAGGGCACAGGTTTCAAGTGCCCCTATTATTGATTATTGAAAATGACCTTTTATGCAGTGTGTAATAAAGTGGTGTAATGAAGTGAATGAACACAAGTTTTAGTGTACAATGTATAAAGATATTGTCTCTCAGAAGAAAGACTTGACTCTGAATCATTGAAACATTGAAGTCATTTTTAAGATGTAAAATGAAGCCGTTTCATGTCACGTCACACATAGGAGGGGTTTGGATAAATCAATTGTTAAGTGAAATGTTCGCTTGAAAGTTGTTGAACAAGGTAAAAGTAAATGCATAATATAAGAAAATGAACCCGTTGTTGGGGATTCCCAAAACCAAAATATGCTCTGTTAATAACCCATAATAGGAGCACTTTAAATCCTCACAACACAAGAACAGTGGATGATTGACAGACTATATTTAATAGTCCTCAGCAGATATGCTAAAAAATAATTTGTGACAATAATGTAAAAATGATCAACCTTGACTTTGTGTGCATCATTATTCTTTTATATATGTGACTCAGTGGTAAAGAACATGTTTAGCCTAGAGTGCATGCCAGTATTTTTTTGCATGCAACACTGAACTCATCACACGCCTTTATGTCTGATTCCCAGACGAACCAGTTCTCCATGAAAAGATTCCTAAAACATTTTAACACTGATCTCAGTCATTTCTGAACAAAGCTCACTCGTTATTAAACGATTCTGTGATTTATCAACAAAATAACTTAGTTGGCTAATTTGATATCCAAATGTTATAATTTTTTCCCTTAGAGTCCTGAATCAAGTTAGCAATGGCTTCACAGAAATAGTTGCGGAATCAGTAGCTTGAGGCTGTAAGATTCATGATAGCTTGGTTTTTAAAGGGGAAACCTGGAACACTTGCGTGAGTGGAAAAAACTGATGAAATGGACCATGCAGAAGTTTGTTTGAGGCTATAAAACACTGTGTGCTGGAAAGAGCCACACCTCTCCAAATCACTGTCATTACAGAAAAGCAAGTTAAGACTTGATGATCCCAAATAACATTCCTTAAGGAAAATGTAAAAATGATTTTTATTTTTTTTTTACTGAGATCTTGCAGTCTATGTAGTGGTGTTCAATGCTCAATAAAACCATGCTTTAAACAAGAGTTTATTTTCAGATCCTCTTTTATAGATTTGAGAGCTTGATTATAGAGAAACCTTCACAAAACACTTCCCATAATCCTGTTTAATTTCTAGTAGTGTGATTGTTGGTAGTGGTTCCTCAGAGCGAGAGTCAGTGATGTGTAAAGGTATGTCCAGTCTAATGTCTCCTCCGGTGTAGGGCCTTACATCAACCCCGAGGGCTACAGTGCATCAGTACAGCAATGTGCAGCACAAAGGCATGACTGCACTCGCAGCTTTTTATCCTGCTGTGGAATGAAGCATGCCTGCATCAACACGCCTTTATCTCGGCTATCTTCAGTGGAAGCACAGGGAGAAAGAGATTGTGGACACACCATAGCGAAGACCCTGGATGTCCCAGGAGTGCGGTAGATCTGGGCCAGGGACCTCAACTGGATCTTCCACCAGGGTTCTTCAGGGTGAGGTGGCGTTAGTGGTGGTACTGGCATTTTTTGGCATCCTTTTCCCTTGATTTCTGTAGTGTTAACTCATTTTTTTAGTGTTTTTTTTTTTTTACAAGCTGAAGTGTGCTGGAAAAAGCGCTTTAAACAGATTGTGCTTCAAAAGAAATTAAACGTGTTAATTTATACAGGTCGACTACTTGATGAAAGAAGTGTTTTGTGCAGGTTTTTACACTGGATTGCATTAGATACGTATTGGAGATTTATTTCTATTTCCTAATCAGACTAGCTTCTGAGAATGTTCTTGCTGTAAGTTCTCTGATCTTTATTCTGCCCGTGTTATTTTTCTCTGTAGGGAAACAGGAACTGGCTCATGAGCATTATTCTAAGATCATGCAAGACTTGTGCAATAGTTAGTCTTTTATTGATCGTTTCTCAACTGTGTCTGAGCTATATATTTGTTATAGCTCAGGTAAAACACGACTTTCTTGGCTTTTTAAGCTTTGTGATGAAAGCACTTCTTCTGGATTTATTTAGGTCTCTGTTATGTAGTGAAATGCACAATTCAACTAGGCTAAATATTTAATGTTGCATCACTGTCATTTTCATGTTGATGGATCTGATTTTACTCAGCTAGATCATTGAAAAAAGATTCTGAATAAACTACAAAGTGTGTAATCTGTGGCTGTGTGAGGAAATTACCCACTTGAACATCAAAATGAGTCATGTTAAGATGCTTTAAATCAGGTATTTAGCCTTTGTTGTTTGAATACAATGCACAGTTGAACTTGCTTTCAAACAGGAAGAGATTGTGGTCACGTCGAGGTTGAGTTGCACATGATTTGCTGAATTGACCTCACTAAGGTGAGACAGGATTTTACCTTTTTTGGACATGTTGATGACACAGGCAGAGAGGATGCAGACAGCCGCATGATGGCACTGATTTCAAACCAGACTGTATAGACTGTTGGAGAAAACACCTTTGTACCATCTTAGGCCACATGCAGCTGTTGATGTTTTGTTTTCTGAATAAATGTCTTTTTCTTACTAGTAGAAATTTTTGATGAAATATTGTTAAATTCACCTCAAAATGAATCATTTGCAATTCCATTCAGATATGCTTGTATAGCATTTGCACAGTTTAATATTGTTTCAGTGCAGTTTTACAGTAAAATATGATGGCCCTTAAAAAACATAATAATAATAAAAAAATTTCACAAAGAACCTATTGTCTAGCCCAGCTGAAGATTAATCTTGCATGTACCTGTTACAAATAATGCAATCCCATATTGTGACAGCCTCCATCATTCTAAACTGAAAAGTATCTATTTATTTTTTCCCCTCCCTTGTGCTTTGTATCTTTATGTGTCAAGCATCTTAATACAATATACATGAGTAGAGGTCTTTTTGTAGTCACTAGTAGAGGTCTTTTTGTAGGTTACTAGTCACTTGACAGTAAGGTAGCAAATTTACTAGATTTACATGTGCTGATGTCACACCTTAGCAAGACATCCTGTTGTGCATACTTCCAGTCTGACCTGAAAACCTCAGCACTTTCAGTTGATTTGATGACCTACTGTCGCTCTCAGAGGTTTGCAATGCTAAGCTAGCTGACAGCTCTCGGTTTTATAGACAGGCATTGAATTTCTTTTTTAATTAAAAAAAAAAAAAAGGGGCGACATTGTTGGCGTATCTCAAAAAGGAGTTGGCAGCTAGCAAAACATGAGACAGAGTCTCTCTGTCCGTGCTAACTTGTTGACTGGCTGTTTTGTAACACAGCAGCAGCTGTTGGCTAGTGGTTAGTAAGTTTTAGCAGACTCTTGGTGTGGCTGTTGTGGTGCATGGAAAGCTTTCATAAAAGGTCTGTAAAATAAAATTCTGAAATTGCTCCTCGGAGGTATTACTAATATAGTAACATTTTTATATGAGCATTTCAAACAACGCGTTACGGGACAAATAACCTTGTTTATTTTGCTTGTATTCTTAAAAAAATGGCCTAATGTCTGTCATTTTCATCATTTGTTCTGATCTTAATTGTGTTTAGTGCTGCAATTTATTTGTCAGCTAAGTTGTGAGTTTCTTTGCCGCCCTCTGCAGGTTGATCTCTGAAACCCTGTTACCCTTCTGAGTGTGTTTTCCTGTCATGTCTGACAACGGAGAGCTGGAGGACAAACCCCCTGCCCCCCCAGTCAGAATGAGCAGCAACTTTGGCATTAAGGACAGTATGTCTACAAACCCCAGTTCTAAACCCCTGCCCTCTGTCCCAGAGGAGAAGAGGGACAAACCGCGCAACAAGATCATATCCATCTTCTCAGCAGAGAAAGGTAAGACAAGAGGTGCATTCAAATCAGCCTTTTTGGGTCGATACAAAACAGCAATTGTGTTGACTCAAACATTGGGTTTTCTTTAAGCCACAAAGAGCTACACATTTCTAAAGTAGGAAGTGTGGTTTTAAACTGATGAACTTGTAATTTGTTAACAGCATCGATTATGTGTGCTCTTTTAGTTTAGCTTCTTTGGTTTCAATGTAGCTTATTAGTTATTAATTAGTATATTATGTTGTATGCAAATGACCAAAAATGAAAAAATTTAGGAGCTATTTTTATTTGTTACAAATTAGGGATGCTCATTTCGGTTAATTCTCGTAACCGACAACCGACGCTTGTTAACCGATTATTAACCGGTTAACTAACAACATTATTTTAAATAAGAATTAAATTCAGCTGGAAAGGAATAAAATAGTACTATTTATTTTCTGCGGATTCATTGTACACACGCAAAAACTATAGCAAACAACAGAAGATGAAGAAAACGAAAGAAAAAAAGTTAGCAACAGTGACCCAATTAATATCAACGATGGCAACATCCACAAAACTAAGTCTTACTACTTTCTGACATGACAGGAGTCCAATCGAGGCACGAGTTCTTTCATCAAACCTTCATTAACTGACAGCGGAGCATATGAATCGCGCACAAACACGAAACTGACCAGAGCGGCTCCAGGGGAAAACTGACAAGATCTAATAAAACTTTCAGACGACACGCAGCTCATTTCTCCATCACTAGAAGTTACCCAAAACACATATAAAACATCCGGTAGATGCGCGTTTGTGCTTCAGAGCAGCTCTCTTCAGCAGTGAATGACGTGTCCTGTTCCGTTCACACAGCGCGTGTGCTCCGAGAACGCGGTTGTTAGTCCTGATCGTTTCCAGGTGAGTTCCGTTACAGAACGCGGTGTCTCTCCCTGTATTAGGGAGTATTCAACAACTGTGTTCTGCTGCTGTGTGAATGTGGCCAATAAAATTAGATTTTATATGAGTAGGTAAAATACTGAAATAAATAATTAAATAAAATGACCCTTTAAACCGTTTAACTGATTGTATAAATTGGTCAAAATTCAAATCGGTCAGTTAACGGTTAACCGGTTAAAATGAGCATCCCTATTACAAATTATTAATGATTGATTTGATTAAATATTGGCTTAATCATTCATTTGGTTCATTTTTAATGAATGATTTAATAATACCACAAATGTAGCCAATACGTCTCAACTTGTACTGAACTCAACGCATTCCTTTTAGTGACCCTTCTGTAGTACGCAGTAATTGATCACATTTTTGGACACAGAGGCTCATCTCAGACTTGGGATCGTTGATTGTAAAATTGTCCACTGGAATCTGTCATTTTGCCAGTGACCAGAAGCATGTAACCACAATCCCTCTTTCTGTTAAAGGAAGAAAAAAAGACAAGGATAAGGAGCGTCCAGAGATTTCAAACCCTTCTGACTTCGAGCACACCATACACGTGGGCTTCGATTCTGTCACGGGGGAGTTCACTGTGAGTTAGATGTACTTTCCTACTTTGCTCTGGTGCCGTTTACCCATGCTGCCCCTGATCTGTCCTAATCTATCAGATGCTGGAAAGAATGGCCAATTTAATTGCCTAGATTGATTTCTGTGACCATTTGTCTCCTGTCTGTCACTGTGCACTGATTTTCTGAAGTTTAATTAATCAAATTATCAGATGGGCCCTAACTCGCTTTCTTATTTTCGTTCCAATTTCTCCATCTGTGTCTCAGGGCATGCCAGAGCAGTGGGCTCGGCTGCTGCAGACCTCCAACATCACGAAATCTGAGCAGAAGAAAAACCCTCAGGCTGTGCTGGATGTGCTCAAATTCTATGACTCCACAGGCAACAGCAGGCAGAAATACCTCAGCTTTACAGGTAAATGAGTACATATACATACCACCACTTCAAATGTATTTGTATTCTTCCACTAAAGTCAGTATTCCTCCTCTTGACTTCAGATAAAGATGCACCACAAGCAAAAAAAGGCTCAGAGCAATCACCGGTCAAGGATCCTGACGATGAGGATGATGATGAAGCCCCGCCCCCTGTTGTAGCACCACGTCCACAGCATACCATATCTGTAATTGAAGATTTCTTGTCATATGTATCATGTCAAATAGGGAGATTACTTATGTTTTTCATTTCATTCTGGTTCTTGAGTGAACATATTGTTGGTGCCTTTGTTGTCTGGATAGGTATACACTCGTTCTGTCATTGATCCCATTCCGGCACCTGCTGCCATTGCGGACACAGATGGTTGCAGAGCTGCAGATAAACAGAAGAAGGGCAAGGGCAAAATGACAGATGAGGAGATTATGGAGAAACTTAGTAAGCCTTTGGTGGTTACTGAACATTAGCGATGCGCAATACTATTATTATATGCACTGCAGCATGACAGAATCCTAACTGTGTTGTTGTGATTGATCTCAGGAACTATTGTCAGTATCGGAGACCCCAAGAAAAAATACACAAGATACGAAAAAATTGGACAAGGGTAAATATATTCAGTGATTTATGGCAAATTTTTCAATATGTCAGTCTGTATCACAAAATCAGTTGCTGAATTACTTTGAACTATAATCTAATTTAATATTTCTCTTTACAGTGCATCTGGTACGGTGTATACAGCTATTGATGTTGCTACTGGCCAAGAGGTATTTTCTGTATATAATTCTTAATCTAATTTTAATCAGTGTTTCCTGAGAAAAGTTCTTGAATAAAAATGTTATTTACGTATGGGTCTAGGACAGTTTTCATGTTAGGTCACACACTTAAAGGAATGCCCCTCTGTCGGGGAAAACGAAGCTGTGCTAACACCTTATTGATGATGTATATTTTGTAAAGGCCAGCAGATGAAGCCAGAATATAAACGCAACAAGCAAATTTTCACTTTATGCGGTTTCACAAGAAAAACACTGAACTATTTACCTCATCTGCTTTCCCATGTAAACTGTGCATTGTTAATATGGTGATTACTGAATTTGATATTTAAATATTAATGTTTTAAATATAAAATATATTGTTCAGTGAACATTTTTGTTGCACTGTTTAATGATGGAAATGCACTACTTTTCTCGCAATAAATAAAAACTGAAATGTTTCTTGAGCACCACATCAGCAAATTATAATGGTTTTTGAAGAATTATTAGACACGTTTTAAAATATATTAAAACTGAATTTTAAATTGTAAGAATATTTCATAATATTAACTTTTTTTAGTGTATTCGAAAAAAATAAATTAAGCCTTGCTGAGCATAAGGTACTTCTTAAAAAAATGTAATTACATAAAAATTTAAAACCTTTAATTACAGTGAATTAACATTTAAATGGGCTGCCATTATTTAATTGTGTAAGAAAAGTTTCATTTTGGCTTTTCATAGTTGACATGGGCTAAGCTAACTGACAGTGGTGTGTTTCTGTAGGTTGCTATCAAGCAGATTAACTTACAGAAGCAGCCCAAGAAGGAGCTGATCATCAACGAGATCCTGGTGATGAAGGAGCTGAAGAACCCAAACATTGTCAACTTCTTAGACAGGTTGTTATATATCTAATTAAACATGATTATTTTGTGCATTGTAACCTATAATATGTTTTCAGTTATCTACTCTAACATCTACTTTATATTTTTTTTGAATGTACAGCTTCTTGGTCGGAGATGAGCTCTTTGTGGTGATGGAGTATCTTGCTGGAGGCTCTCTGACAGATGTGGTTACAGAAACCTGTATGGATGAGGCACAGATCGCTGCTGTCTGCAGAGAGGTATTTCTGGAACAGTTGTGAGCTCAGAGCTGTTTATTTTTCCCATCACTGCACCATCACATTGTGGGCTGTTTTCTCCACAGTGTTTACAAGCTCTGGAGTTCCTGCATGCAAACCAGGTCATTCATCGAGACATCAAAAGTGACAATGTTCTATTAGGAATGGATGGATCTGTCAAACTAAGTGAGTCCGTGATGCCACTGTCAGGTACTGGCTTCATTATTTCAGAACACTTTGTATGAATTGTTCTCTCTTCTCTTTTCAGCTGATTTTGGGTTCTGCGCTCAAATCACACCTGAGCAAAGTAAGAGAAGCACCATGGTAGGAACACCCTACTGGATGGCCCCTGAAGTGGTTACACGTAAAGCCTATGGGCCCAAAGTAGACATATGGTCTCTGGGTATCATGGCCATTGAGATGGTAGAGGGCGAACCTCCTTATCTTAACGAGAATCCTCTGAGGGTGAGACTTTCTTGTCTTATAATTTTATTACTTTGCCACTGATTCATTTGTTATTAATGGCGGTGGTTCAAGTGATCAAGTGATCTGTTCAACTTAAAATAAAAGATTTATGGCATTCATGCTTAATGTTCATCTCCAGGCGCTGTACCTCATCGCAACTAATGGCACCCCAGAGCTCCAGAACCCAGAGAAGCTGTCACCCATTTTTAGAGACTTCCTGAACCGCTGCCTCGAGATGGATGTGGAGAAGAGAGGTGGAGGAAAAGAACTCTTGCAGGTTAGGAGCAAACCTCAATCCCAAAAATTCCTCAACAAAGATGTTTTGTCAGTTTGAATATGTCAGGGTTTTCCAAAGTAGGCTCGTGAGGGAATTAGCAATGACTTCAAACATAACTGATGAACAGTAATCACTATTTAGATGAGTGCATTTGGGACTGCAATGTGTATTAGATTCTCTTGTTTTACATTCACATAATTATTAGTATTTTTGAGGACAAACCATTTTCGCATTTCAACAGTATTCTGACAAAATAAAATCTTGAAGTTTGTAATGTTAAATGCATGAGTGAATTTAAGGCACAATCCTTATTAGTAGTTAAAATACTTTTTTAAATGGGATTTTCTTTTTACTTTTAAGTACAGTTGCCTTCATTTTGCAATTGACATTTATTTATTTGTAAAAATCACTTGATAAAAAATATAATTTATTTGGTTTATTTGCAAGTTTTGTGACTATTAACCATCACCAGAGAACTGTGAATATGTGGATGCGTTCTTAATTCATATTAACTTAAATTCTCAAGGGGTACTATTTTTACATTTAAGGGGTTTTGCTGAACAAAAAGGTTTGGGAACTGCTGGAATAGACTGAGGAGGTGTTAATTGTCTGTAAAATGCACTTCTGTTTTTTGCAGCATCCCTTCCTGAAGCTGGCGAAACCTCTTTCCAGCCTCACTCCGCTTATACTTGCTGCCAAGGAGGCAATGAAGAATAACCGCTAGCAGTTTGTCACTATGTGTCAATGCCCAAATTCCTTTTCATGACCGATTCCTGTGAGAACCTCTATCACTCCGGCAGAGTCTCCCTTCTAGTCCCATGAAGGACCTTTGCTATTCAGCCCTGAGGACCCTAGTCATCTCCACCCGGGCGACTAACTTGCACAATCACCATGTCTTGCCTCCTCACACCAAACTATCCTTTAATGTGCCTTAAGGGGCTACAAAACCAGAGGAGCCACTGACTGTAGACCTCTCTCGTTTTCTACTGATGTCTCTCATTGTATTTGTTTAATGTAAACGGTTCAGACACCATCGGATCGGTCAGTGTGTACCTGAACATTTTATGCATTTCTGTCAAAATTCTCTTGTATTTTATTGAGCTCTGGCCTAACAAAGAACCCCCCCCCCCCCCCCCGTTTTTGTGTTGCAGAGAAGTATTATAATACTTGAACTATCCCATCCTCTCTTAATTACCTGTCACTTGTGCCTACTACCTATTTTACTTCACCTGTCTCAACAAAATGGAACAATTGTGCTGTATGAAATTAAATGAACCATTTCTGTTTTTAATTTTTTATTGCAAAACCTAAAGTTTATTAAATCGTTTTGTATATTATGTATTTTGATTAGCATTCAGAAATTGGGGAGGGGGGGATCAGGACATTTTTACATGTTTTGTATTTATGTGTATGTATACAGTTTTTTTTATATATTTTAACTAACAATCTGACAGAATACCAGCTCTTAATGAATCTCCAGAGGTTTTCTTATAAATCATTTCCTATATTCTTTGCATGTTAAAGCTAACTCGTTTTTTGAGAAACATTTTCAGACATTCCAGTTGAGTAAATACACTTTTTCTCTGTTTCCTACGAGATACAAAGTTTTTTGTTAATGATGAAACCATCTTGAAAATATACTTTGTAAATTATTATTAAACAGACTTGGAGCAAAGATGGTTGAACCTGTAACATCGACTGGTACATTTCTAGAGCTTGCGTCATTCTGTTATGAATCTTAAAAGATGTAGTCGACTTGATGAAATCTAAATGAAATTCTTCTTAATACTGCTGTGAATCCTATTTGGTCAGACTGTAGTGTTTAATAATCTCTGTACTTGGAAAACGATGTCTTTTCATTCTTTTTTTTATTATTTGTGTCAGAATCAGTATAAGAAGAAATGTATTGCTTCGTTTTAATGAAGCCATAATGTTTGACGTATAGCCTGAGCATGCACAACTATATATTTCCCCTAAAAACACAGTTTACAGATAACACTGAGGAACCGCCATGCATTGCTTGACTTAAGAAGTTGCAGAGCCAAAATTGAGAAGCCTCAGCACTTCCTCTTTGTAGTTCGTTATGAAAACAGGAAGCATGAGTGTTAGGAAAGAACAGTTCAGCTTTCAGCTCTACTGTTTCGCCAATATCTAGACATCACATGTTGTTACACTTGATTCAGAGTAGAAATCTGTAGCTTTTTGGGACTCCAGATCATGGCTGACACCTTAGAGAATAACTCGGAGTGCCCTCCATCTGCCAAGAGTGAAGCTTCAGCGGGCGGTCTGAGCATACTGGAGAGCTCAACGCAGGAGAACCGACAAGATGGGCAGGTTGTGTTTGAAGATGCTGTGTTTGCTGGTTATTTGCAGGATGGACTGTACAGTCTCCGTCTGGAGGACAGCTTAACCGACGTCAGCCTCCACGTACAGGGTCAGAGCTTCCAGTGCCATCGAGTGGTCCTCGCTGCCGCCAGTCATTATTTCAGGTTAGCCGGGGGCACATTCAGAGCTGAAGAAATGAGTTTGCTTTTTTCTTGTATCATTTATTTAAGAGAGCAGTGATTCTCCTTCAGATTCTAAGATATCGCAAGTTGATTCATTATGAATATATATTTTACAGAGCAATGTTTTGTAATGACTTGAGAGAAAAACATGAAGATAACGTGTATATTAAAGGCACTGATGCTGACACAATGGGAATCCTGTTAGAATACACCTACACCAGCAAAATCATCATAACCAAGGACAATGTTCAGAAAATGCTCGAGGCAGCCAGTTTATTTCAGGTTTGTACTATTTCAAAAACAGTAAATGACCAAATTTCACACGTGATCGCAAAAGGGGGGGTACAAACACTTGGTGGTTGAAAAATCAGTTTTGAGTAAAAGTGTACTATTCATTTCATAACTGTCTTATGTAGCATGATGCTGATGTTAGCTCTAATGCAGCTGCTGAACAGGTGCAGTGTTTGGTCCTAATCAATTTTGTTAGAATACTTCACGTTAAGGACTCAATTTATTTAGATATCAGAAAGACTTTTGATAATAGTTGGGTCAATGTTTACTGGTATTGAAACAATGTGGCTTCGTAAATGTTTTATTGCATAAAGATTTTACACTTGGCAGTTATCTGACTTTTTACTTCCCCAGTTCTGTATCTGTGGTGTATGGCTTTGTTTTGTTTCTTTTTGTTGGAGGTGAAGACATCAAAACCACCTCAAAAGTACCAAATACAACAGGGAAGTGAAACTGTACATTAGTTATAGGGGGGATATTTTCCATAAGGTGCTGTAACTGGGTGGGGTCGTGTGTTGTTATTATTGTTAAATATAGTTGATGAAGCTTATATATCCAGTCATAAACTTTCAAGAATAATCATAATAAGGATATTTTTGCCAAGGCCAAATCTGTTATCATGCTTTTTCAGATTATTAAAGTTGAAATTTAACATTAGCTGTGTACTGTATAAGAACACTACTCTTTTAAAAGTTAAGATTTCTTATTAATAGTTTTCAAGAGGACATCTTTTTTTTCATCTCACCAAGTCTGATTTATTTGATCAAAATACAGTAAAAAGTCATATTTTAATTGTGTTATTATTTATTTGTGTTATATTACAATTTAAAATTACTTTGGCTAATATGTTTTTTAAAAAAGAATACTTTCAAAGCAGAATTGTTTAGCATTCATTACTCCAGTCTTTCATGACACATGATCATTCAAAAATGTTAACATGCTTGTTTGGTGTCCAAAAACATTTATTATAATCAGTGCTGCCATATTTTACGTTTTTTCAGGGTTGTAATTTTTTTGGGCAACAATTAATAACATTCAAAATCAAAGTTTTTGTGTACATAATCACTGTGTGTGTGTGTGTGTGTTATGTACATGTATTATGTATATATAAAGACACACACAAACAGTATAATATTTAGAAAATCTTTACATGTATTTATATATTAATACATGTTTATAATTTATATTATATATAAATATATTTAATATATAAACTTTTTTTTAAAATACATAAATACATATGTGTGTATTTTTATATATATATATATTGGGTGCGATTAATCATTGCCCCGCACTAAATGTTAAATTGCTCTCACTTTTGATTGCTGAACTGTATTTCTGCTGCATAACAATGTTGTTGTTTTTTTTATTCCCTAAACATCTAAATGCAAAACAATAAGTTAATGCTCTGCAATAACCACAAAATCAAATTGATGTTTACAGTTCCCACGTATAGTAGATGCCTGTGCCAATTACTTGGCAGAAGCCCTTCATCCGGAAAACTGTGTGGGAATCCTGCATCTAGCTGATGTGCATTCGCTGGAGACTTTGAAAGCCCAAGCCTACTCCTACATTATCCAAAACTTTTCTCAAGTGATAGACCACGATGAGATCCTTGAGCTTCCTGCAGATGTGTTGGTCAGTCTGCTCCAGCATGATGACTTGGGGGTAACAGAAGAAGAGCAAGTGTTTGATGTGGTTATGCGTTGGCTCAGGACCCGACAGGGTGAAAGAGTAGCTCAGCTGCCTTATGTGCTCACACATGTGAGGCTGCCCTTGTTGGACCCGTGGTACTTTGTAGAAAAGGTGGAAGGAGACCCTCTGATTCGACAGTGTGCTGAGGTCTTCCCACTGCTGCAGGAAGCCCGTGTTTATCATCTCTCTGGCAAAGAGGTCAGTTTATGAAGGTGACCTTACTAAATGCTTGATGTCATGTTGAACCAAATACAGGAAGTGAAATGCAAGCTTAGGATTAATGACTGTGTGTCATAATGACAGGGCAAGCTTTCTATTTGAAGGAAGTGTATTAATTCATAATGTCCACTTTTTTTCCCCATACTGTGGAAGTCAACGGCTACCAACATTCATCAAAAAAACAATTTTGTGTTCAACAGAACAAAGAAATGTATGCATGTTTAGAATAATATGAGAGGGAGTAAATGATGACAGAATTTAACTGATTGACAGGTGATCTCAGAGCGTACCAAACCTAGAGTTCAGGAGTACCAGTCTGAGGTGTTTATGATCATCGGAGGATGCACAAAAGATGAGAAGTTTGTATCTGAGGTCACCTGTCTAGACCCATTACGCCGGAGTCGCTTAGAAGTGTCAAAACTACCGAACACAGACATGGAATCTGAGAATGAAAATAAGAAGTGGGTGGAGTTTGCTTGTATCACCTTTAGAAATGAAGTCTACATATCGGGTGAGCATCAGTACATCACACTGACACGCTGAGGTAGAGATGAAGTGACACTAACTACGTGGCTTCTTTATTCGCAAGGGAGCTGATGTGCATGATCAAAGAAGTGTGTGAAACTCCCTATTTTACATTTAAAACAGGTGGCAAGGAAACACTGCATGATGTATGGAAGTATAATGCCTCACTAAACAAATGGATCCAGATTGAGTATCTCAACACAGGCCGCTGGAGACACAAGATGGCAGTTGTTGGGGGAAAAGTGTATGTTTTGGGTGGCTTTGATGGAACCCAGAGATTAAACAGTGTTGAAGCCTACGATCAGTTTCACAACTGCTGGACAGAGGTGAGTGCTTTAAATGTCTATTATAGCCCTTTGCAGTCCCAACAATAAAATAAATAAATAAAGAAGTGAGAGAGAGAGATCAAATTTTATAAGTCAAAATATCTATAGTATCAAATATCTAAGTCAAAGAGTGTTTGCTAAAAACTTCTATGAAGTACAGCAAATACTCAATGTATGAAAAATGCGTAATGAAAATATGTACTCAAATAGATATTTATAACATTTTTTGAATTGTATTGTATTGTATTTACCATTGTGATGGTAAAGCTGAATTTTAAGCTGCCATTAGTGTAACATTTGTTTTCAGTATGCTGATTTGTTCTTATTATTAATAATGTTAAAACAATGCTGCTTTTGCTGCTAAATAATATTGTGTGAACTGTGACACAGTACATTTAAATGTTTGAGGTAAGGGAAAAAAAGAAGAAAAAAGGGGAAATAATACATTTAGTCAGCAAAGATGCATTGAGTAGGTCAAAGGTGACATAAAAGACATTTACTTTGTTAGATCATGTTACACTGAAGTCTGGAATAATGGCGGCTGAAAATTATATTGAAAAAATTATATTTTAAAATGTACTGATTAAAGGAAATTTTTTTTACTATCAAGTCAAGTCACGTTTATTTATATAGCGCTTTTAACTATACAGATTGTAGCAAAGCACTGAACATTATTAAATAGGAAAATAGAGTGATGGTAATGACAAGAGATGATAGATTAAACTTTATTTATCAAATGCAGAGACGGTCTCTGTAGTCAAAACGATAATAATCACTGGAAATCAGGTGTCCCCAACTAAGCAAGCCAGAAGCAACAGTGGCAAGGAACCAAAACCCCATCCATGAGAGAATGGGGAAAAAAACCTTGGGAGAACCAGGCTTAGTTGGGCCCAGTTC
>JAUYWG010033983.1:5495-22754 GCA_034779775.1 Enteromius afrohamiltoni
TCAAAAGTGTCACTGAGTTCTAAGGAACTGGGACGCAAGCCATGTGTATACATGCATTCATACACACACACACACACCAAAAATCAGATAAGAGCAGAACAAAGTTCAGCGCTAAAAGCTGAAACCCATCACTCTGAGATGTGGCTTCCATCCCTCTATATTTATTCCATTCACTGTTTTCTCTGGCTGTATATCTCTCACTCTTCCCCCTAATAACCACATCTTTCTCCTTTTATAGTCCCTGGAGAGCTGCCGGCCAGCATGAAACCGTTTATTCTGTGTATTAGAGTATTTTCCTCTTTTACGACACCAATGTGAACTGCTTTTACAGAGAGAAGACCTGTTTTGATAGTGCTGTTATCATCTTACTCTGAGTAAGTGTTGGCAGCCAAATGCTGCAACTGAGGCTCATAAGAATTCCAGAATAGAGGATACAACAAGGTAAATGGATGTGTGTATGTGTGTGTGTAAAGACTATATATATGTGAGTGGGAGGGAAAGATACAAAAGTCTGAAAGACATTAGCTCTATTGTAAAGTGTAATGAGCTTCCCAAAATTTTAAAGTATCTTGGGTGTGCGACCAATGCAATTACTCTTCAAAAACATATAGGCAGAACTATTTTGCTGCCTTATAAGACTAAGTAACAATGGTGAGAAAAATGTTGTGGAAACATTGTTTTGTTTCTAAATGTCCAGATTTGTGTTCACCCAAAATATAAAGTTTATTTCAGTATGAACTGAACAGCTGTGTAGACAATAATGAGCAAGACCACTCTAGAGTTTGAGAAGAGAAAAGAAAATGTGAATGCATTGGCCACCTCTTCTTTTGATTGTCTTGAGATCCAGGGAATTTTGGTTTTATTAAAAACACATTCACGCTCTAACTGACCCTCTTTCTGTGGGCTTTGCACACACAGTCCCTGCTGACCGTTCTCATTAGCTTCTCTGTAAAGGGCCATCCATGGCATTCCCAAACCATTGCCTCAAGCCTTCCCCATCCATTCCCGCACTATTCCCAGTACTCTTCCTCATTATTTCAGGGCAGCAATGAGGCTAATTTAAGACAGGCACGGTTCTGCTATGTCTGTAGTGATTGACAGGCTGTGAAGGGAACTCAAACTGAACTCCTCAGGAAAGACACTACAGTTAGGTTTGAGCATTGTGCACAAATTCATCCCTATGTGGGCTGTGAAAAAGAGAGATGAACAGAGAGAAAGATAGTATGTACTTAATGTGTAAGCAGGCTATATGCTATACAAATGTGACATTGTGTAAATCTTGACCAATAATCAGGAAAGACTAATATTGTGCATTGCATTGGGGGATCAAGTATTCTGTGCAGTGAGCTCTGTTGTACACTGCAAATTTTTGGCAAACGCAATAGGTCATTATGGTATTCTTGACATGCATTACTATGAGTTATATGAAAGATGCTTTACTTCATAGCAGATCATACACTATCATATATGTGGATATTTTCCATTATGTATATGTCATGTATATATCAGTATGTATATATCATCCTGGCAGAGAAACACAGAACGGCTGGGATTACAGATGTCTATATTTAGTGTTTTATGTACATGAATATTGGCAGAGAAAATCTGTACATGTGACACAGAGATGAGACACATTTACACACACCAGATTCACAAACTGAGATTATACACACACAAACTGACAGTGGAGAAACGCTTCAACAACGCTGACTTTCATATAGATTTAAAACACATTTCTATCACTAATAACTGTTGTCAATAACAAAAAAATAACAGTTAAAAAAATAAAACAATAAGAAGTATGAAATAATTTAAAAAGTCTTCTAAACCATGTTTTTAATACAGGGCAGGAGAGCGGAGAGAAGGAGTCATGGAGCTACCTCTGCGATGGCTGGCGTAAAAAAACAAAACGTACAAACAAATCGAACGTAGACATAAGGCAGACAAATGGTGCATGCAGTGGCTAAAAGAGAACTGCAACTCCTCCAAACTCCCATTTCCACGGCATTGAGGATGCAGTACAGGGACTCTTTGCGTAGCAACAGCGATGGCACCCCCTGAGAACAAACCTTCAGGTGCCTAAGGTCGCCTGAGAGCGCCAGACTCGACTCGACTCGGTAATGTAAACATAAATACAGAGGTTGATATCTCACTCTACAGGCAGTTCAGTCACCGCAACACATGCAGCGTTAGCATTAGCATTGTGCGCAAGTAGTCAGTCTGCAAAACTCTCCTTAGTAGAATATCACTTCGAGTTAAATAAACTTTTTTTCTCATTATATATATAATATATTTACTTCTGTGCAGAGTCTGTGCTTCGGAGTCTCTGTTTTTTTTAACAGTACTTCCTTGTTTTCACCAGTTTGCTCTGGTACTTGACTGAGTGGCCACTGTGTCCCACCACATAAACATCCAGGAGGTAGCTCTTTCCCGCATTGAGGCCCGTTATGGTCTCGGTAGTGACGGCCTTCTGTAGGTTGGCGCTGTGGAAGTACTTGCAAAGCACTTTCTCAGACTTGCGTCGGCTCTCTGGTCCAGCGCACTGGTTCTGCTCTCGGCGCCGATGCTCTTCGCTGTAGCTTTCAGAGACTTCGCGTCTGTAAACACAGTATTTGTTGCGCTCCTGTGTGCCAAGCCAAGCCACGGTGACGGAGGAACAGGTACGCAACTTATCGAAAGCCTTCATGCGGGTGTCCTCCGGGAGGGCAGGGAAAGGTTGCTTGCCTCCGGCACGTGTGCTGGCAAGTACCTTCAAGGTGGAGGCACCCTTGCGGGATCCACGCAGACGAATCAGGTACTTGGCTTTGGGCTTCCCTCTGAGCTGGAACTGACGGACACCCTCCACATTCTGAGAGAGAACAAGCTTCCCATCACGCCGCACCTGAACTTGCACTGCGTCCAGACAGGCATGGACAAAGAGCGTTACGCGCTGGTGAGAGGAGACCGGGGCAAAACGAAGGAATTTGCTACCTTTCCTCTTAATGAAGACATCAGTAACTTTCCCATCCTTGAGCTCCACAGTCTTCTGCTTGGCTTCTTCCTTGGTGCGGGCAAATGTGCCAACGTATGCAGTACTCATGTTGGTGCCAGTGTTGACGGCGAACACATCAAAGTAATACTGCGTGTCTGGCTTTAGATCCGTCACGGTAAAAATATTCTTGTTGCCTATGCAGATCTTCTGCATGTCTGCCACTTTGGGCTTGGGGATATATGTGCGACTCATCTTGTTGCTCAGAGCTCTGTTGGTGGTGAGGGAACGATCCTTGAAATCATTCTCAGATGGGACAAAACCAAAATGAGCAAAGTCAAAGGGGCTGAAATCCCGACCGGGTTTTGGAGCAATCATGAAGGCATCATCCAAGCTCATCTTGGCCTCCGCTGCACATAAGCTCTTGAAGTTGTGCTCCTTGTTAATAACCACACAGTACTGGATTGGCTGGCCCATGATGGAGCCAGTAGGAGTGGGCTTCCAGGCCAGTGTGACAGTAGTACGACCCAATGCAGTAACATCAACCCTGGGGTCGTAAGGCAGCTCCGGGTATGGCTGATCGGACTCGGGAGTTGTTGTAGAGTAAATCTTGAAGTTGCTGTCCTTTTCAGTGGAGATGATTTCCAGCTGGTACAATCCCGAAGGGGAGCTGGTGGCGATGAAAGACTCAACGTCATTTCCTTTGTAGGTAAAGAGTTCGGTCCCCTCGTTGGCCGTGACCTGCTGTTTCTGCTGCTCAAGAGGTTCTGGTTCACCTAGGACGCAAGAGACACAGAGAGATTCACAAAATTAGACCTTGGAAAACAAGCACATAGAATCAAAAGATGACGAGAAAATAAGCATCCCCACAGAACAAACCACAAACATCAAAAACAAGGCCCATTCTGTGTGGGCAAAACTGTTTGGAGATGCACATTTTGAATGATGACTTGTTTAAACCACACACAAACACAAGCCACATAAACTGCCGAACAAATGGATGTGCACACTTAGGCTTTCTCTGAACATCAATGACTGAGAAATTTAACATTAACTGCCACATAATGACGCATTTCCCTCACCACTCCAAATCCTCTCATCTAGTTGTTTACTTTCCACTTCCACCCCACACCCCGATTAACACCATTGGAAAAAAAAAAGCAGCAATTTCCATCTTAACGGAAAGAGCATCGTTTAATGTGTTAATCCTTGTGAGGTACCAGGGAGCTACCTGCTCCAGTGGACGTTTAGCCACTCGTCTGCGGGCGGCTGTGTTTTGAATCCAAACAATCTTGCAGATCAGAGTGTGACTTTCACTTTGCCTTCCCAGGGAACTCTATGCTACACAGAAACGCCTTGTGGCTTCGCTGTTCCTTGAGTTCCTTTTAAAGCCCTCTCCGTTCAGCTGGGCGAAAAAGCATAATATTATGTTTGTCAGCCAGAGAACTAAATGAACACGCATTGCACTCAAAGACAGACTCCCAGTGGATATATTCCACAAACATTGGGAAAAGACTTGTGTATGAGTATTATTTATGTATCTCAAAGATAACAAAAATTAAAAAAAAGCTTCCATGTCCTTGTTTGCTTTTCATTTATTACATGTTCCTGCAATTAACCAGAAAAAAGCACATGAAGTACTACACAGAACTTCTGATTTTTTTATTTTTAAACTGTCGTTGATTTTTACGTAGCGTATGGCACTGGCAACACTAAGGGCATGGGTTAAATTCCCTTTGAATGCAAGGACTGATAGAAAAAGAGGTTTTATGAAGCGTAAAGTTGCTTTGTATAAAAGCATCAACAGTTTGCATAAATATAAATGGATATTGGGGTTGTGCAATATGGACAAAAGAAACCAATCACAATGTTCTTGAACAATATTGCGATTTCAAAACATTTTTCCAAAGGAAAACAATTAGCTCTTTATCAAAGACCTGTAAAACGTCTCTAAAACAGACATAAGGCAAACAAATAATAAAATCACCTAGTAAAGGTATACCAAAATGTCTCTAGAACAGATGTCTCTATGACAAATCAAAAAAACACTGTGTTTGTGCTTGCATGTAACAAAAAAGGTACGTTTAGCCGTTCACACAGCAGCAGAATACAGGATTGACAACCATATTTTCTACCATATTTCGCTGTGAGTCTCGAAATGTCTCATTTACACAGCAGCTTTCAGGGTTTTTTTAGTTTAGAATTGTTTGTATGAAAAAGTTTTATCGCTGTTTGACATGACAAGAGTCCAATTTAGCCGCAAATTCTTTCTTCAGATCTTCATTAACTGGCAACAGCTTTTAAATTTGGGTGGAGGGCGGAGCATTTGAATCGTGCAGTGCGCACAGAATGCAAAACTGATGGGGAAGCGGATCCTGTCGAAAACTGACTGGATACAACACAGCTTATTTCTCCTTTACTGCAAGTTACCGAAAACACACATGACAACATTTGCGGGCATCATATCTTCGCTCTGTTTAGATGTGCTGCGTTGTGGTTGGTTTAAATATTATACTGTGGGAAGAGGGAGCGTGCAAAAAAATAGTGCTGTATGGCGGTTTAGAAATTGCGCATGTTCACAACATGATTACGATACAATTTCAATTAATCGCACAGCCCTAATGGATCCAGCCGTAAAAATGGTTCAACTCTTTTCTGAAACTCTAAGGTCTTACTTAGGAAAAGCAGGAAACCTAAATATCCTATAAAATGGTATATTGTTGGCAGACAGACACTGACTAAAAGCCACAAAACTTCTGTTTTCACTCATTAACTTTGAATTATAATTCGCTTTCTATTTGATCCAATTGCTGTTTTGAAACAAATGAAATATTAGAGATCTCGTTTGAAATGTTCTTTCCTAAGGTCCAGTCCCACCAGAGTAAGTGTGCGTATGTGTGTTTGAGTTATTGCAACTGTGAATGACTGAATGTGTATGTGGGCAAGGAAATGAGTCTGAAGGCGGATGTGATCAACTGTGACTGATTTGTCTTTCAGGATCTCCCAATCACAGCCAAGTCACGGCGTAGCAGGACGATCATTACACGGTGTGTAAAAAAAATCTAAATCCATTGCATTAAACCCAACTGTACTGCAGTGAATGATGGGAGTCTCTGCATTTCATCAGCCAGGACAGCCATATTAGGCTACAGACTAAGAGAAAGGAGGAAACCCAAGGCCTGGGAGTCATTATAGCAGATATGATCAGAGAAGCCTGTCGTCTCGCAAGGAGACACTTGTGTCTTCATGTAAGCTTGCACATGTACATGTTCTGCAAATACAGTGTGCTTCTGACACAGCAGCTCCTGCCCCGTTTCGGTCCTATACATTGGGTTTCACAGACACACACAACTGAAACCTGCTGTGCTGCTCCATGTGTGTGGAGTGAAATACAAGGGTGTTTTGTGAAACTTTATTGATTTCTTTTTTAAGATACTGTCCAGATGGAAAAAGTGATGGGAAAGGGAAGAAATGAAAGGGAGAACAAGAGTAAAAGGGAGAACAAGAGTACAACCGAGAAGTTTGCTTTGAAGACGAATGCCGGTCACAACCTTTTTTTGCTTACAGTTGATGGGAAGAGTGGGAGGAATTCTATGGCTGTGTGATTAAAAGCGTGTCTAGGTCACACTTCACTACAATTTTTTTTCCGTTTTGGGGTCACGTTCTTAACAGGTTTCGTGAGTTTCACCCACATATATCCCTATACAAGATTCACTCCATTTTACTCTTTTTAATTCTTGCTTTCAGCCTATCACCTCTGCAGACGTTCAGCTGCAGTCCATCAGCAAACCAAGTGTGCTAAACATTGGGCCCAAATTCACACTTTACAAATACACACTAACACACTAGAACAGAGCTAATGATTGACCACGGTGGAAAACACTGGCCCACACTGGACACGCTCCACAGTACTTCACAGAAAACACATATTTACCTGCAGCCATGCTGCTTTTTCAAATAAAACGAGTTATTTTTGCATAAATCTTTCCAAGGGGGCAACTGTAGGACATTCATTTTGACTTTCGGTAAAATCAATTTGTTGTCTACATAGGCAACATCACCTAACTCAAACGGAACCTTATAATGCAAACAGTGCGGCTTCCCCTGTTTTGCTGTTTTTAGGTATGTTTTGAAGCACGGCTGCGGGTTTGAGCTGGTTAAAGTTGGTTTTTAGCTTGTTTAAGTTAAAACTTAGCTGGTCATGAGCTGGTTTAAGATGATTCTTATCCGGTCTTATCCTGCTCCTAAGCAACTAGCTCCAGCTCAGGACTAGCACGTAACCAGCACATGACCAGCTTAAACAGCTCAAACCAGCAGCCATGCTTCAAAACATACCTAACCAGCATATTCTGAATTTTTCAACAGAGCTGACAAGCCATGGGTTAATAAACACAATTGTATTTGCTGTTATAGAATGAAATCTAAGTATAATTTAGGACTAATAGATATTTTTTATTGTATAATTACCCTCATCATTCGTCACAGTGCTCAACAGGTAACTTAAATTTAAGGACAGCCTTACATTCCAAGCTTAAAATGCTGTCTATGAAGGCTGCTCACTAGGTTTTGAATCCAAAATATTGCAAATAATCTTTAATCTCTAAAGTACTGGAATTCTTAATCCTATAGGATCAAAATGATTCTTAATTTAGGAAAGACTTCCTTCTTAACAAGTTTAATCCTTTGGAGATTAATGAAAGGAGATACCACTGTCTACTTTAATCATTAGACTGCATTGAATGGCTATGGGAGATGTTCTCTTGTTCCACCGATCTAAGATCAGGTTTTCTAATAATAGTTTAGAATGTTTACATGGAAAACAAGTCTTAAATTACTGCAGAGTTGCAACATTGATCAGAAGATTTAATTCCGATACCTGATCCTTCCCCGCTGCGTTCCTCTGGGAGCTCCTGCAACGTCAGTCTCCACTCAAGGGGAGCATCACAAGGTGTCACCGTCACCAACAGAGGAGTGTTGTCTTCCTCCACCACAAAATAGTACCTGCAAGAGCAAGGAAATTTAGCATGGGCTGCAAAACTGACAACAACTTAGAAACAGGAAATTAAACTTGACTCGTTGTATGTTGTATAACAGATGTGCTCTTTGCTTGGACTGAATCACATTTGATGACTGTGTGAAAACTAGCCATCTGCAGGCAATTATATTTTTACCTCTTTTTTTAGATAAACACATGCACTTCTTAGCATAAAATTCTATAGAAGGTTACGTAACGAGGTGTATAACAATACTTTCCACATTAGGGCCTAAAAAAAGTGCAGATCCCTAAGTATAAGACTGCTATTTTAGCAAGGTTGTGCATAATGGTGGCTAATTTAGCCTGCCTGATTGCAGTCATGTTTCGTCT
Organism: Enteromius afrohamiltoni; assembly: GCA_034779775.1. NCBI lineage: Eukaryota > Metazoa > Chordata > Actinopteri > Cypriniformes > Cyprinidae > Enteromius > Enteromius afrohamiltoni. The sequence continues at coordinate 13,829 of JAUYWG010033983.1, forward strand.
TTAAAAGTACTTGAGATATATTAAAGCACGTCCCAAGACACAATATACTGAAATTAGAACTAGCTGGCCTTTCGGAGACCGCTACCGAATTAGGACCATATTCCCCAAACACAGCGCTGCTACATTAGCCTTGCTGTCTCAACATATTTCTGCTAGCTTTGTTAGCGTTTTTAGCACTGTGTTGCCAATGAATTAGCATACTTTTGACAATGCGTTGCACATGGGAGATGTCTTATAAAAGGCCCACCAAACACAGCTGGTGTATTTTAGCTGTAACCTCCTTCTAATACTATACTGAAATATTACTTAGTGCAAGTATACACTGAATACTGAATACTATTCCAAACAGTCTGAGCTTTAAATCAGACCTTCTGTGAGCAGAAACACCTTTCGACTCCACATTCTGTACAATAATTATGACAGATGTATGCTAGACTTCAGTGTAATCAGCTATATTTGAGAACACTGCAGGGCACGACATTGACAGAATCACCGGCGTGGACATCAAGCAGAAAACAAGGATATTTGTCGTTACTGTAAAGCATTTTAAATTGCGAATAGTTCAGCCTGCGACCATCTGTGGTATGCATGTGATTAATTCATCCAGGATCCTCAGCTAAAATAACCCTGTAGCCTTTTCCTGAGACCTTGCATGTGATGCAGTTTGACGGAAGTGGAGAACACGGTTGATATTCGTCCTTTTGAGTGCACCTGCTACTCAAACCAATGCTTCATCAAACACACACACACACAGTCGCTTCCAACATCTCATTCATAATGTATGTCTTACACTCATCTGATGCACTATAGCTGTAATAGATCCCATATTTCTTCTTCCCTCACACAAAGACACTTCCACAAATGCACGTGATTAAAACCCTCCCATCCCAGGATGTTCAAACTTTTCAAAAATTTTGTTGAAAATTGAAAAGATATGCTGCAGCACAAAAGATCAAAAATAGAGGGGAAGCAAGCATTCTCTTCAAAGTTTTTTTAATTAAAAATTTAATAAAAAAAATTCTGAATGTAAACATTTATTTATTTCTTCATTCATGTTTGTGTTAATATACACTAGTTTCAATAATCTTTATGTTACTGCCTATATGTAAAGAACAGTGTGCATGTTTGTGTGATGCTTGGTCCCACCTTTTCGGTGTATCTCTGAACAGGTATCCGCTGATCTCAGCTCCGTCTGGCAAGACAGAAGAGTCGTGAAACAGAGCTTTATCCCTGATCTGCATCTGAAAGAGGCCTTCATCACGTGTGGGCAGTTTCTGTCCCATCACCCCCACGACCAGCAACACCAAACCATAACATCCACACATCCACATCATCCTAAAGAGAGAGAGAGAGACAGTGACTGAACAGGAGAATGGAATTTAATTCTTAAAAAACCCAATGAAACACTTTCATGAGCGCAGTCTTCTTTCCTTTCTTTCACACCAACTATATTAACATCTACATTAAAACAAAATAATGCTCTGTTTGTTAAAAGCACACATTTTGCTTATTGGGTTAATTCTGATTGACTGCCGATGTTCATATTATTTATCGGCTGGAAAAAAAATCTGGAGTGATATTGCTTCACTAAAATATCATTGTTATAGCTCTGGTTTAGACTTGACTGGTCCCAAAGAAATTGAACAATAGTTCTCGTTATAGCCTCTAGACTTATTGGGGGAGGGGCACAGAAGAAAGCATTTGATTGGAAAAAAATTTGCTTAGCAATCAATATTGGTGTCAAAGGAGAAAACTAAATATGCTTATCTGCTGAATTTTGGAGTGCGTTAATCATCTAATGGCCTTAGTTGAAGTAATTAAACTCAAATTTGATTTGATTGCATGCTTGTCTTTAAAGCTGGAGAATCAATAGAAATTAAAGACAGTTGAACCTTTAGTAGACCTTAATGACTGTTCCAATGAAAGCTCCAATGAAGGACTGTTAAATCATTCCATGATGTCCTTCTAAAAGAACAGCAAGTTCATCTTAACATTTAGCTAATGGATTATGCCAGGATTGGGCCATCATGCTACAACAAACAAACCAAACTACAGGAGATTCGGGACGAAGAATTCAAATCACTGACCACCTTTGAAGTTCTGCTGCTTTTTTAACTCAAGAGGCGGCACAGCTGGGGTAAAAGACGGGTATGCGGCGGTTGATACTGCACGCAAACTACATTCAGCAGCTCATGAGAACATCCAGGCACTCAGAGACGCTTACAGATGCACACATCTGCTCACTGAAGACACACACACACACAATCACCGTCTGAATGCTTGTGTAGTGTCCGAGCTCACAGTAGAAAAATATCCATGTCTGGTTGGTGTTAAACACCTGCTTGTAACTATTCGATTTCCTTTCTCGCTGTCATCTGTCATGTGAAATTTTCATTTTATTTTGAAGTAAATGATTAACAGTATGGTTTATTTTTATTATTATTATTACTACTATTACTACTTTGGTTAAAATTGAGAAATTTAGCCTTTAGAATAGATATTAAACAATAGACAAATTACTGTTCAAAAGTATGTTAGATAGGACTTCAAAAAAAAAGTTTCTTCTTCACCCACCAAAGCTCATTTGATTAAAAATACAGTAAAAAGAGTAAAAATGTTAAATATTATTACAATTTAAAATATCTGTTTTCTATTAATTTTTTTTTATTTTTGATCACTATTATATCAAAGCTGAATTTTCAGCATTCATCTTCTGCATGATCTTTCAGAAATCATTCTGATGTGATGATTATATGATGATTTGCGAAATAAAAAAGCATTTTTTCTGCTTCGTATTTTTAAACAAACTGAACATATAAAAGATATTGTATTTTTGTAACACATATCTTTACTGTGATTAAAAAAAAAACTCAGACTTGTCACATGTAGTGTTTAACTGGCTTTCTTTGCTCTGTAGTGGGTAAGACTGTACAAATGTGTTAGATTGAGCTGGACTAAGGGTATGTATAATGTTCTGAATTAGACTGTTATGAGACCGCTTAGAAAAAGCTGAACTTGGTTCATCTTTGCTGTCCTGAGTCTGGCTGTATTGGGCTGCACTCCAGGCTGGATTTGGCTTTGCAGGGATCACATGATATCCTCTTTCTATTGATTTGGTGCCATTGATTGGAGCTGAAGGCAAAGCCCAAACCCCCTGATATAATCAGGCTAATGATGGCAGATTAGAGCGATACTCCACTGTCATTAACAGCAAGTGAGTGCTTGTCCTCTTAATGACCTCTCCAGGAATCTCTCCCCTCCTGCTGCCTTTATTCCCACTTTTCTTGACCTCCTTCGCTCACTCTTTATTTGCCAGGCTCAGATGGTCCTCTCTCTTTCTCCTCTTCCGCTTTCATCCATTGTTTCTCTTTATTTTACGTGCCTTCCTCTTGCCATTCTTTTAAAAGTTGCGCATTATCACTTCCCCCCTCCGTTACACTTGTGCTTTTCTCTTCGGCCAATCACAAAATGTACTTAACTGCATTTGCACAAAAAGCACTGCTTTTATCATGCATTACATTTCCTCTCCTCTGTCTCCCACAACAAGAGAGGACTGCTTTCTCTTGTGCTGATGGTGTAATAGGATATTCTCACACAGAGATGTGATGCTCTCTCTTAAGGACTCGTCTTGTGTTGTTAAATAAGTATATGGGGACTTATGCTGGATACTTTGAGGACATGTTTCGAACACTTTTGGTTGTGGTCAAACTGATTTTCCTAGCTTCCTTGAGTTTGCTTGAAAAAAGTATTCTGGGAGTATGTATCTGGTATTGTTCACAACTGGTGATTTAACATTATATTTACATGTAGAAATTCAGCCTAGGTTAAATCAGTGTCCACTGGAGGTAAAAGTGTAGACTGTGACTGGGAAGACCTTTTAAATATTATCCAAGGGTAAGAATTATAATACCGTATCTCTTTGGATGTGGTTGAGAACATTTGCCACAACCAAGACAAGAAAGCAAAGAAACAAGGGAACATGGGTTCCTCTGCAACTCAGCGTCAGGTTTGGATGCAGTTGTGTTTCCCAGAGCAGAAAGCAGTTCTCTTTCTAAAATAAAACTTCAAAACAAAGCCCCATCTGGAACAAATAAAAGCTAATGTTTAATTAGAGCTGGGGAGAATATCTGATCGTAATTTGGGGAAGGATAATTTGAAGGCAGAGTCGGCCGCAATCGTGTCAACTTTGTTTTGCTCCTTTTTATTTTTTTTCTGCATTCATTTGTTTTTACCAAACCTTCTTTTTTCTTTCCTGTGACGGAAACGGGTTCATTCGGGTCCTGGATCACTTATGCACCATGTACAAATCTGAGATGTGTGAAGGATTGGACCTTGAAGTGGTTTCGGGAGAGAGTGTGTTGCGGGAAGGTCGTAGAGTCAAGTTCATAATGTTAAACAGCTTCAACCCCTTTGAACGCAACAAGCTGTAATGTTTGAATTATCGTCCTCAAAATGCTCCTAAACACGTGCGAGTAAAAACAGCAACAGCAATTTAAACAGCTTACTCTGTAACTTTAAGTAATTTACCTCGTTTTAACCTCCTTGATAATCGTTCTACCATCTAAAGAGCCATTAGAGATAATTCTGCAACACAAATGCATTTCAAGAATCTTGTGTCAGGTGTTTCAGAAACATCTGGCTGTATTCCACTCTGGATAACACACAATTTCCTTTGGTTACAATTCTTCTAATTATCTCTCTAGAGAGAGAAATGTCATTCTCTTGGAAATATGTTCATCCAAATCAGATAAAATAACCATTCGTCTCCACTGGGAGTCTAGAGGATTTAGGCAACAGAAAAGTCTGATTGATCAACAATTAGGAGCGGATAATTCTATCAGCCTGTCGTTAAATGATTCAATCAGTCTAATAGTAGACTGATTAATTGCCACAGGAAGTGTTAACATGCAATTCACCAAGGTGAGACAGGGACTAACAGGCTTAGAAATGGAAACACACACGCACACACAAACACACACAGATGAGTAGCACATGTACCGTGCATGAAAAGCAGCACTACTGACAGGGTGAAAACACACATCGCACCAGAGCAGCTACCACCTGTCAATCAAACCACAGCGGCCCCGGCCACAAACAGCGGAGAGCCATCATTACCGCGCTAACCTGTGTGGGGGTGTCACTTCTGTCTCACTCGCTTTTTAAACATGTATGACTGCACATTTACACACACACACACACGCTGCCTCCATACTGACTCTCCTCCCTATGGAGCTCAGTGTCACATATGTGAACTCTCCTATATCACACCGGAGCTGCAAAAGCCTTCATTTCCACCGAGATAAGGGACACATTTCAGATTCTGTTTCAACAGAGGCACGACGCCCTGAAACTGGAGAATGGGTGAGTTTCCCTCAGCTTCTGTCAGCGCTTCTCGAAACCTCTGAACAGACATTTACTGTGAGCTTCGTCCCCTGGGCTCCTCCAGGCCCTGTCCTGCATACATACGGAGCCAGAGCTGAAAAGCTAAAGACAGGGGGAATGAAACTAACCTCAACAGTGGAGCACAATGGGGACAATGTTGGATTTTGTAGAGCATTTTTATACAGTGCAGATCTGACAAGTGTCAGTGGTTAGTCCATTTATTCCGACAGTCCCTGTCCTGGTACACCAACAAGCCAACGATCCAATTTATTTATTGGTATAACCCAGTCAAATATGATATTAATAAGCCAGACATTTAATGGAAGTCTCTATTATAGTTTATTTTTCACAATTTGCAACATGTCCAGTCCTGCTCCTGGAGGGACACTATGCATCAGAGTTTAGCTTCAATTCTAATTAAACACACCTTTACCTGCACCTTTACCTTTGTGTCTCAATTACCTCATTATGTGGTATTTGGTTTGTAGTGAAAGTGAATGAGCGGGCACGGAAACAGCCACTATGTGTCCTTCTCACCTCAAATGTTATGATTTCTTATAAATGAGATCAGCACTTTAGAGCCGAAGTGCTTGACATGTACTTTGGCCATGTCTTTATGCCAATCCTGAGCTGCACTGGTGCTCTTGAACAGCCAAATGGCACAATGACTAATTGTTAGAGGCCGGTTTTGAGAGCTGAAGTTCAGCACTCCACCGTGGACACTTGGCTGTCTGCTGCTTGTTTACTTTGGCAAGGGCCCAGAACGGCATTTGTTGAATAAAATCTTTGAAGGTATTTGTGTTTCCGAAGCAAATTGGAGACAGACACAGAGTAGCTGTGAAGTATAACGTCTCCGGGCGATTTCAAGATTATTAATAAAGTCAAACCTACTCAGTAGTGTCCACTCTAATTGTCCTTGCACAGGTCTTTATCTCGGGACTCCCAATTAGTACAACGTTTGGGAATGTCCTTCAGCAGCTGTGCTGAGGGTGCAGGGGCCACTTTCTCCAAGCGCCACACAAACAGCCCATTGAATGGGAAGGCCCCTGACTGATGTTCACTTCATTGCTGTCTTTGTGAGAAGAATTTGAGATCTCCCAGATATTCACGGACTCGAGGGACAATTAGTCCTCCTCACCCCACCCATATCTAAGGAAGCGCATAAACGGGCATGCTGGGCAATAAAGAAGTCACTGGGGTTTATTTATCATCTACCTACCGAGAACGAAAATGATCTCATGTGATCGGCGTTGTTTGCGTGTTTTCGCCTACACTGAATGACACTGAATTTGAGCTCCGAAGCTTTGCGAACAAACAGATATGGAAATGAAAGAGCAGGGGGTCACAAAAAGTTCGAAAAGCTGCGATTAAATCCCTGGTTCTCCTCAACAGGACATGACACACAGTCACGTCAGGCCCCACAAAGACCAGCGTGAGGACGACTGTATCTCCGCATCGGACTGTCACTCCGTCGGACACACAAATGGCTATTGCAACAGTGGCGGAATTCTTTAGCTGCCAGAGTTTTCATATGCAAATAGGGGTTTAGATACGCTATGCAACACAGACCTTCCCGTTCTTAGACTTTTGTTCCTGTTTCATTCTTTCCAAGAGAGGATGGGAGGCAGTGCAGCTTGGCCTCGCCGCTAAATACAGTTATTCAAATTCCCTCATTCTGAGTCTGCCTTTCATTACGTCTCCCAGCCCGGAGAAAAATATCACTCTCACCAGGAACCACATCAGGTAGCCAGCAATTCACTTCTCAGTTGTTTGTGTCTGATAGGAGACTAATCCTCGCAATCCCATCGGAGAGATTAAAAAATCCACACAATTTACTATTCAAATTTGAAAAGAAAAGGATGCAAATTGTAGCGAGATCTTGCTGCATGCTACAGATGGGTAGCTGATCTGAAATTTCAAGCAAGTCACATGCTATACTTTTAAATTTTAAAGAGCGACTTTTATTATCATAAATTGTTTATTCATCATGCACTTTTTAATTAAACACACTACAGGGCCATTTAAGTAAACTGCAAAGCTTCTGACTTTTTTTTTTGTATTTGATTTTTTTAAGCTTTATTTTTATAAGCTATCAGTGCCGACATCTAAATAATCATCAAATGTAAAATTTCTTATATCACTTCATATTTACGAAACAATGTAGAATATGATTGTTTGGATTTTGGCAATAACGTTTAAAAACTAGTCCATTTGAAACTTAAATTGAGCACTCCAGTCTAAATTATTCACCCAAAACTGCTCATTTATATAATACCGATCTTCGCACTGCTTAAAACCAAGAAAATCGCAAAGACTTAATAATACATAATAGACGCAATAAGTTGTTCCTGTCAAAGCATTCACCTCTCTAAAGAGCAAAAGCAGTCGTGCAGCACGGGCCAAAAACCGCATCTCGCAGGTGCTTTTATGCGTTACTGTTTGTAGAAGTTCCTACCAAGCAGATATTAAAAGAAAAACTCCCTATCTGTTTTGCGCCTTCAGCGGAGACAGAGTCTTTTAACACTTTGAAAGACTGAATAACAGACGCACAATTGAGAGGGCGAGGACGAGTTGTGATGAATTGCGTCTGGCGGATGGGAGCAAATGGGAACCGCGTCTCCAACACAATGTCCAAAAACTCCCATCACACCTCCTCTGAGATCCAGACGAGCATTAAAAGAGCCTGCGAGCTCGGGCTTGATGGGAAGATGTTTGAAATCTTTCACTTCCAGGAGTTTGCAGACCGCAAAAGCCCGTCGCTCTTGTTCTGGCAGAAGGTTCAAAGAGCGCGGGGAGTCCCGCTCCGCTTCCCCGTGCCTGCAGAAGTGTTTCAACTCTTTCATGAGGCTTGAAAGCATTTAGGAAATGCAAAGGCAGGTACCTCTCAGAAATATCTCAAAATAGCGCAAATGATCCTGGGAGGTTTGAAAGGCATCGCCTCCCGCGCGCGTTTGCCACGGGAAACTAAAACCTATTGTCAACACAATACCTAAAACATCTCAATTTTACGCGAAGTTCCTTACCTTGTTCTTTTGGGCTAGATCACTCCAGTGCGAAAGTGTCTTGATAGAAATGTTATTTGGCCGTGTTTGTTGTCTTCCAGCAGCGCAAACTTGTCTAAGAACACAAGATGGAAACGCAGGGAGTTTGTTGGAGAAAGTGCGCTGAAGTTGTTCCTGCTAGATTCCTTCACTCTGGCTCTGTTTCTCCCGTCCCAAAGTTGGTGCCTTGTCTAAGTGGGTATCCTGAGTTGTTCTCCTGCTGTTCTCCTCTGTAGAGACTGAGAGTGAAGTGAGAGTCAGACTGCTGTGAAGTGTCTCTCTCTGAAGACCAGCCCACTCATCTGACACAGCGCACAAACACACGCTCCTACACGAGTCAACAGTCAACAAGCTCCAGGGGCATCACGACCAAAAATCTTATAAAGCTGCGTTAAATCAAATTAACTACATTTGCTAAATGTTTTGTTATACATTCAAACTTTCAATCAAATGCATATATAGAATTCAGAATATAAGTTCTCATAACGTACCAAATACATGGT
>JAUYWG010033984.1:0-22727 GCA_034779775.1 Enteromius afrohamiltoni
TATATATATTTTTTTTTTTTTATTTTATTGACCTATTAACATTTCACAGAAGAGTTGTCTAGTCATTTTGTGAATTACTCTTCCCACACTGTGTCATATGTGTCCTACTGAAATGCTGCAGGGTCTGACCTGTAATTGGTATCTTTGTGACCCCTCAAGAATCTTGATGTCGTGCCAGATGAGGCTTGAAAATCATTTTTGATACATGTGTGACTAACAATAATTACAACCACATATGAATCTAAAGATGAGTTTCAATGTTCTGAGTGATTTTAAATTAGATTACTACATAGGTTTTGTACGATGTAATTTGTTGGTTCTGTTCGATGTTTGGAATGAACGTTTGTTTGTTCATTTATGTAGAGATGTATTAATTTATTTTCCATTTCTGTAACCTACTAATAGTTTTACTATGATGTACCTGATTTGAAATGATTCCACCATAAAAAGAAATACTTGTGTCCATGCAGGTACAGAAAACACTTTGTTGCTCATTCTGACCGAGTACTTATTTTCAGAATAAAGAAAATGTGTTTTATTTTTCAGCAAGCTACTATAAGGTGTATTGCTCTTCAGCCTTGAATGTAGCCTAATACTGCACCCCTTCATGGTTTAGCCTTTCCACTTTTGATGGAAAGGAGAATGCATTTAGTCTGCTTGGCTCCTAATCACGTTTTATTTGAAAGGATGTTAAATTTGCAACTTGCAATTTTTAATATAATAAAACATTGAAAATATATGTATTGGCGTCTGTGTTGCTTGTAATGTTAATGTTCTCATTATAGTAGTGGTTTTTAATTCTGGTCCTACAGAGAATCATACAGACACAGTTCAGTTCATGGAGTCTGTCCTAACAAGCTGGTGATCAGAATCAGTCTTTAGGAAAGGGGGATATGAGTAATAATGTGCGATATAACTTTTAATATGTATAGAGTTATATTAGTATAGTATTTCAAGACAATATCGTTAAGTGATTCAAATATTAGCATCAAAACAATTTCCCCCATGAAAGGTTTCGCTCTCCTTGCACAGTGGTTTAGGTTTGAGCTCCCTCTAGTGGTGAAGATATTCAATATAACGCATTGAAAGTGTTACAAATATTATTTGCTGCTCTGAATGAATGAATGACAATCAGATACCACAAAGGGCGAAGTTTGGTGGGTTCTATTTACTATATAATGGATATAGTTACTCTCCGACAGCTGTTAATTGTTCAGTAAAGATGATAAATAAAAAGATCCGGCATTGTCACGTGTTACCAGTAACTTTTAACAGCGTTGTTTGCATAAACTTAGCCTTCATGTTAGGACAGTGTCTTAAAAGCTAGTCTGACCAACTAGCAGTTCGCCAAGAGTAATTCAACTTCAACTAATTATGTAACTGAATTTTAAAAAATAAGCTGACTAACCTTAACCTTTTATGCAACTGACCTCAGATTAAACACTGCTGTTTGTGATTACTGGAAAAGTCGTGTATTCATCACGTAGTAAGACTGTATCAATCCGATTATATAGGTCTATTTTATAGCACAATTGCCTTTAGCGAGTCCAGATGTAACGTTATTTCAATGTCCCCGGATTGGGCTCAGTGTTTGGTTTGTGAACCACTAGCGCCCTCTGGAGGACGACAACGTTCATTAGGAAATGGTTATGAAGTAGCTGAATTTGTTGTCGAACACCAGCTCTAAAGTTCCCTGTCACTGTTGTTTGGTTTGTTTCTAGGGGAGAAATGATTTCCGTGACACCTGCTTTAATTTAACGCGGTAGGACTGATTGACCCTCGTTTATGTGGTAAGTGAGACGTCCTTTATGTTGTGTTTAGAAATAACGTTAAGTTTGATGAAACGGAAGAGTCGGCACGTTATAAATGTGGACAGAGTTCAGTGTTTACTTGCAAAGGCATTTTGAATTTTGTTTAATTGTTTTTTAATCACTTGACACTGAATGTTATGTTTTTGGCTTGCATAAAGATGCACAATAAGAAATAAAAAAGGTTTCACATAACAGCATGCCAGAAAATGTAACATTTCCCACACCACGAAACACACATTGTCGTTAAATAAAAAGTAAGAACTGGTGCAAAATGGATGTTAATACAACAAGGCGCTATGTTTCAATGTGACAAGTAAATCTTGAGCAGAGGATTCAAGCCAAATTAAAACGGGTGTTATATGTGAGTTTATATGTGCCAGTGTTTGTGCTTTCTACAAGTGTTTTATGACAAACCTGAATAACGTTACTGGAAAGAAACTGGGACATCCTGTTAATACTACTGAAAAGGTGTTTAAACAACTGCTGCCATTGCTGAAAAACTGTTCAAACAATTCTAGTGAGTTAGGCCTGCATACCCACACATTATTTTGTATTTCCGTACATAAACAGTGTCATAACAGGTTTTCACCTTTTCCCACAGACTTCAGAACATTTAAAATCCAGCTTTCACCTTTTTTATTTGTATTATTTCGTTGTTCATTTATGGCATGACATTCTTGTGTAAAATAAATGTCTCCTATTTACCTTTTTTTATACATTTACCCTGCCTGGTCATATTTATTGCCCATTACAAAAAAATAATTATTTTTTAAATTAAATACTCTATAAAGTAAGAAAGCTTACTGTCCTTTGCTTCATTTACAGTAGCTATCAGCTAAACATGGAGTTAGTACTTGCTAGTGTTATTTTGTTTAATTATGACATCTGTTTTAAAGGACTTATTATAAGGGTGAAATGTTCCCATCATCAGCTGAAAGTTCAGGTAATTTAATCTTTACTCATATTGCTACAAAGTTATATGACTGTTGTTGTTTGAATGAGTTACATGTCCTATAAAATTCTCAAATAATCACTTTCACTTGTCATATTCCCAGGGAAATGCTACAGTCAGCCATTATTTGGATCGTTTGCATCCTCTGAGTCCTTTGAGACCAAAGGCTCTGACAGGTAAGAATTATTAGAGGATCTTTCTTGTGCTTTGGAGGCAACAGAACTCCATATAAAATGTTGGAGATCTTTAATATATTGTTTGTAAAGTAATTTGTTTGGTAAAAATTAAATGCAAAAAATATAAAACTTAAACATTTTTAGCTGTACAAATTTTATCATGTAAGTTATGTTTTATTTTAAAATAATACAGGGTTAATACCAAAAACATTCAGTCTTAATGAAAAGTGCTCAATTGTTTTACTACCAGGCACGGTGCCTATGAATCTTTTGGACTTAGGTCCTTGAACACTGAAGATGCAGACAGCGTTTTTGAAAATTCTAATGGAGGGCACAGTGACTGTTCTTCCTCCTGGGGAGCAGATGTCTTGTCAAACTGGGACAGGCCCCTCGTCATGTCTTCCCAAAGGTCTAGGTCTCCGTTTTCAGACAGTGGCAGAGAGAGTCAATACTCTACATCCAACCTCTCAGATTCCTCCAGCCTGTATTCTCCTTCACGCTCTCGGCCAGCACCGTTTGGCTTACGGGGCAGAGACATGCACCCATACGTGCACAGAAACTACCGTGGAAGAGGTGCTGTCGTACCTGAGGGCAAAGGACAAGATGTTGGGGTACGTCTGGTGTATAGTTTATTTACTGAGCAAAATTAATGACTCATATTTTGAATTCTCTTCTCTTTCACAGTGCTCTAGTCAGAACCCGTCTATTTGCATAGAGAGATACTACTCAAAATCAGCTGCTTTGGTGTTTCGAGGGACCAAGAGGAAGATGATGGAACCAGTACCTCCTTGCAAAACGGTTAAAAAAAAGAGGATAGTAAGAACAACTCCTAGCATAATCAGCATTGTGGGTACGTGATGCCCTGCTTTATACACCAAACATGATTTAAAAAAATTGTTGCACTTTCTTCACTGTATTTTTTGAAAAAGTATGCCTTACATTAATGCTTATGACGTGTTTTTTTTCTGTTTTTTTAGGACCACACATTTCAAAGGTAAGAATTCACAATCAAAGATGATTCAAAACCAGATGTATGCTACTAGAGTTTGTCTTTTCAACAGGACAGTTGTATTTCTTCTGAAACCAAGGAAATAAATAAAGATGGTACGGCTTTTGTATTCTACGGTTGATTAAATTGAAAAAAAAAGCTGGATCTCGCAGCGTAATTCAATGCGAACATGTTTTGATATTTGAGTGCAGAGCTTGGTAAGAAAGTTCGAGCCAGAGAGAAGCGCAGAAGACGACGAGAGAAGAATCATGAAAAATATGGAGACAAGCACAGGTGAACACAGAAATTTCAAAGCACTCATCACTAGATTGATTTGCGATTAGCTGGATATACAGGTGCATCTCAGTAACTTAAAATGTCATGGAAAAGTTCATTTTATTTTAGTAATTCAACTAAAATTGTCTTAAGGTTCTTTTAATCGTGATGCTTTAGGCTCATATTTAACAAAAACCCACCAATTCGCTCAAGAAACCTCTCAACAAATTTGAAAATGGTGACATGCCAGTCAACTATGCAGCTCAAAATACCGGCAAAGATTTCCTGAGCCTTCAAATTGGTCTCTCAGTTTGGTTCACTAGGCTGCACAATCATGGGAAAGACTGCTGATCTGACAGTTGTCCAGAAGCTTATTATTGACACCCTTCACAAGGAGGGTAAGCCACAAACATTTATTGCCAAAGAAGCTGTCTGTTCACAGAGTGCTGTATCCAAGCATGTTAACAGGAAGTTGAGCGGAAGGAGAAATTGTGGAAGAAAAAGATGCACAACCAACCAAGAGAACAGTAGCCTTATGAGGATTGTCAAACAAAATCTATTGAAGAATTTGGGTAAACTTCACAAGGAATGGACTGAGGCTGGAGTCAAAGCATCAAGAGCCATCACACACAGATGTGTCAAGGAATTGGGCTAAGGTTGTCATATTACTCTTGTTAAGCCACTTCTGAACCACAGAAAACATCGGAGGCAAATTACCTGAGCTAAGGAGAATAAGAACAGGACTATTACTCGGTGGTCCAAAGTCCTCTTTTCAGATGAGAGCAAGTTTTGTTTTTAATTTGGAAATCAAGGTCCTAGAGTCTAGAGGAAGGGTGGAGAAGCTCATAGCCCAAGTTGAATGAAGTCCAGTGTTGAGTTTCCACAGTCTGATGCAATCTGCTGGTGTTGGTTCATTTGTGTTTTTTGAAAACCAACGTCACTGCACCCGTTTACCAAGAAATTTTGGAGCACTTCATGCTTCTCTCTGCTGACCAGCTTTTTAAAGATGCGTGGCAACTGCCCATGCTGCCAAAAGCACCAAAAGTTGGTTAAATGACCATGTTGTTGGTGTGCTTGACTGGCCCGCAAACTCACCAGACCTGAACCACTGTACTGTCAAGAGGAAAATAAGAAACGAGACCAAAAAAATGCAGATGAGCTGAAGGCCACTGTCAAAGAAACCTGGGCTTCCATACAACCTCAGCAGTGCCACAAACTGATCACCGCCATGCCGAGTTATTATCAAGTATTGAGTACATATACAGTAAATGAACCTACTTTCCAGAAGGCCAACAATTCACTTAAAATGTTATGAAGTATTCTAATGTGTTGAGTTTTTGTTAAATGTGAGCCAAATCATCACAATTAAAAGAACACAAGACTTAAACTACTTCAGTCTGTGTGCACACAATTACACAATTTGAGTTGAATTACTGAAATAAATGAACTTTTCCACGACACACACATTTATTGAAATGCACTTAAGTGGTATCAAGCGAATAATTGCATTTAAATTACAAGTTTTATTTCTGTCACTTTAGCATTGATGGAACATTATTTTTATTTTTTTCCAGGTGGGCTTTTACATGTGCTTTTTGTAAATTCCACACATTTGAAGACAAAGACATTGAGAAACACTTTGGAAGCACATATCACAGAGAGACTCTTGACTATATACGACGGCAAGCCAAATTTGATGACAAGGTCATCAGTTTTTTGCATGTAAGACATAAAAAAAAAAAAATCCTTGATGTTTTACTATGGACTTTCTTTGTTCTTGTTGCTGTACATTTACACAATTCTAATACTGCACAGGATTGCATGGTTCACAAGTTTCATAAAACTGTCTCTACCCTACACAAACTAAAGTTCTCCTTTGGACGAAGCAAAGATGAATGGGCAAAAATAATGGAAGGTATGACCACAGCCAATCCAGGCCAGCATCTCACAAATATACATAGTTTGATAAATCAATACACTGATGTGCAAAAATTGTTGCTTTGACTTGATGCTTTGAGGCTTTATTATCTTGCATACTACAAAGTCAAATTCTGACAGACTCCGTTTAAACTTCTTGTTCTTACAGGGGTGACAGAAGATGACTACATGAGAAGGATGGAGGTGGTTTACTGTGTTGCATGTGACATTCACATTCCTGTGGTTTTCAGCTCTGTACAGCAACATCTTCATTCACTCACTCACCTCAAGAGCAAAGTGGTAACATAACTCTCTTCTCTTAATATCCCGAACAGTCGTTTTCATCCTATACAGGGACCTTTTCTTATTTAGCTGGTCTTGTTTCCCCCCCCCCCCCCCACTCTCAAAGGCATATGAGGAGCAGTTAAAAAGAGACAGCGTGGTCACAGCTAAAGCAATAATAAACAATGATAATGTAAAGGTGCGCTATGAGAAGTACATAAAGGTAATGACCTATGTGGCATACTAACGTTTAGAAAATGTTTTTGTTTTTTTAAAACCATATTTAGTGCGATAACTTTTTGTTTTACAGGGAGAGGACCCATTTGCAATTGATGCCAATGACACTAGTTCTGATTCGCAGGATCCTGAAAAATCTGATGAGGCAGAGGAAGACGAAGAAAATAGTGACTCATAATGGACATTGAAGTATTGAATGGAGAAAAAGAAAGAAGAGGAAAAGCCTCTTTCTACTGTGCTTTCTTGTCCTACAACTTCAAATGGTTATTCACATGACCTTGCAACTCATAAGGCCTGAGAATAATTTGAGTTCGTAATTGTTTCACTTTGATCCACACTTATAAGTGCAGACTAGTTTTCCTTTGGTAAAGTGTAGGCATTTTGCTCTTGTTTTTTTTGTTTGTTTTTTTTTAATTATGTTCACAGTGCAGCCCGAGATGAATTCTGTCTACTAGGTTCATGTTGTGCTGTGTTTGTAATATCTATGTGGGTTTGTATTAAAAATATTTAGCCACTGTTTCAAATGCTGTTAAACTTTACAGCTTTGTATTTAAATGAAAGCTTTACATTTTGTTCCCTTTAATATTTGGCATTGGAAATGTGCGTTTTCACTGTTTGTTTTGAGATGAGATGGTGTGTTGACCATTAAATTTTCACTTTAAACTAAATGTGCTTGCAGTGAGAATATATTTAACAGATTTAATTATTCATACCCATTAGGATGGTATGGCTGTTCTGTAAGAAGAATACTAGCACTATACTCTAAACTTTAAAAGGAAATATCTGTATGGAATTAAATTTAACCGGTTTGAAACATGAGGGTGTCTCAAGTCGAGGATTGACGCAATAAAAAAAATGACTTCCCATTGTAAGAATTGTGCAATAACAAAAATTGCACAATTCTGTTTGATCATCATACGACTTTAGAGAGACAAGGTAAGTAAATGGGATTTTTTCCCCCCTGATTCTACTGTTTTCATGCCCATAATCAGGGTTTCCAGTAGAAACTAGTGCAATAACCATTTAAAAGACCACACTACTGTAAGATCTTTCTCGTGTCACTCTTCTGTTTTTTTTTTTTTTTGTTTTTTTGTCCTCGTCATACAGTACACAGTAGTCAACACTCAAAGTGGATCAAAACCTTTCATCAAAGTTGACCTAAGACAAGAATAGGAATTGTTTTTGATTTTAGGACAACTTTGGTGAAAGGTTTTGATCCACTTCGAATGTTGACTACTGTATATCTGCACAGAGGTTTGCCTACCAGAAAAGAAAAATATTAAAAATCCACCAAAAATCAATTAGGCTACCGCTTAGTAAATGTTCCTATACAAGAATTTTACTCAAAAATAATTTATGTCAAATCTTGACCTGTGGCAGCAGCTCAATTCTTGGACTACTTTTAGACTGGGTTTAAAAGTAGCTCAATTTAGACTTGGCAAGCCTGCTTGTGATGGTCTGCCTGTGAAGGTCATGATTTTAGTTGTCTGAAATCTTTTTGTCTGCTCCAGTGTTTTAAGGGGCCTCTGCTTGACACTTATGAGATCTGACAGAGAGGCCTGTTATGGCAATCCCATCATACTAAATTCACAGGTTGCTTTATAAGAAACATTGGTTTCTTTGCATCATGCTACAGTAGTCAACTTAAAATGCACTGTGTCTGCTGGAGATAGATGGCATGTTTTTAGAATAGAGACATTAGTGTCTGTTTTTGACACTGCTAACCCTCTAATGAGATCGAGACGCAGCGTCAGATGGGTACAGTAGGTATATTTAAAAAATGACAAAACCTTATTACTTTAACGATTGTTCACATGGAAGCATTGTGACTCATTATTATGTCTGAAATGTCACAAAATAACAATGAAAACATTTCACTTACAGAAAAAAGGGATAAATACAAAACTGCTATAAAAATCCCATAACTATCACTATGCTAACATGCACTGCACTGTAGAAATTATTTTGTGGCGCTTTAAATATAAACAAACATTATTGGCATATTGTATGTTTTACAAAAAAGTACTAATTATGACCTTAGACCACAAAACCTCTTATGTCTTAAGTCTTATGTTGAACGGGTGTATTGTATAGCCTACAATAGATTGTGTTGGTAAGATTTTTCTTTTTCTTTTTTGCTAAAATATATATATCATGTTCCCTTTTTTTTATTTCTTACACCATAAATATATAAAAACGTAATTTGCATTGCTAAGAACTTTATTTGGAAATTATTTAAAAGACATTTTTTCTTTTGCACCAAATGTTATTCCTCCGTATTTTCAAATAGTTGTATCTCAGTCAAAAATTGTCATAACAAACAATACATCAATGCAAAGCTTATTTATTTAGCTTTCAGATAATGTATAAACCTCAATTAAAAAAATTAATTTAATGTGGCACTTACCTTCTATTTGTAACTGCGAAATTCACTGGAATTTTTTGAGTGAAAATTGCTTCCACAGTAAATGTGTATGCAGACAAGTGACAGATTGCACAATAAATGCTTGTTGATATTCCATTAGACAAGACCAAAAAGAGCTGCTTTTGGTATATAAAGATGTTAAGCGTTGCCTTTGAGTCGAGGGCAAGTGTTTTCTGTGCTAGATGCTAAAGCTCCTATTTTAATTGGGCATTAAACCCAGTGAGAGATTGATTGTAAAACTTTTATCTAGGGTACGGCCTTGGATTTACTTTGTGTCTGTTTATGTGTGTCTGTGCGTTGCCCAAGGGAAAAGAGCACAAATCCAGAACTGGCACTTTGTAAGCACTTGCACAGATGATGAGCAGTAATTATGCTTTAATGATTTCTTTAGGGCATCTCCCCTCCCTAGCTCCCTCACTAGCTCTCTCTCTCTCTCAGTGTGTTTCTTCTTACCCACTCCCCCTAAATTAAGACTTATTTTGAAAACATTTGGTGATGAAATGCTGCTTAAGTCCTCTAATTGCCACACAAACCTCATGCGGGCATTTTCGCTTGGCATCTTTGATGTCACATGCCCCTGTCTGGGTACCGATTGGTGCTTATTGGCTGTAATTGGGACAAGTTGTTTTAAAAAGGGCATCCGCTGAATGACTTTGATGGCTGCAGTGGCCTCGCCATTGCTCAGAGTGGAGGAACCCTCCCCCAGCATGCACCCCCACGAGCACTAAGGCCCTGTCACTTATTAAAGAAGGTTGTCACCACAAAGTGACAGATGTCCTGATAGGATCTGGCTGAGACTTTGGCCCCCGCCTGGCTTGTTAGTACACATGGTTCAAGGGAAGAGAACTGTTGGTTGTTTTAATAACTGTTACTTGTATTCTTCAGAGGGCTCCATCTTCCTCAGCCTCTGTTCCTTGCTCATTCTTCACTCTCCCGTCTCTCTCTTCTTTTTCTCCTGCTAGGAGGTGTTTTAAACCCCTCGTAGCTGCTCTCAGATTCTGAGCTCTGTTCTCGTGCTCTCCCCGAGGTGCTGGCCTCGTCATGTCAAGGGTTCAGTACCATCCGAATGTTTTTAAAGCTCCATTTTCGCTCTGTGCTGCCCCCCTGCTTGTCACATGAAGATGAGGCTGGTGTCCTGGGGTACACACCTGGCACTCTCAGTCCCTCACAATCCCCCATCAACCCTAAGCAGCCCTCTGGAGAGCGGCCCGTCCTTTTAGGTTTTTTCCACAGGTAAAATTGTGAAAAACCTTGCAAGGCCCCCAGTTCCCCCGGAGGTAAAATCTATAATGGAGTTTTGATTCGAGCTACAAGGGCCTTGAAAATTGACTGCTTTAACCACACAGCTGCCTTTCAGAAGGTCAGCGCTGCAAAGAGACAAGAGAAAATCATTGGCCCAAACAGGGCTGGAAAAGGCCAGAACAGCTCACCGCAAATTACACACCAGCAGGGCACCATGCCGAAATGCATTTTTTCCCCAGCAGTAACTTTTATTTGTGCAGTACGGCTTCTTAAACTTTCACATTTTTCGACATAAATTATTCAGAATGTAAACTTATTGAATTATGGAACTTCCAAACTAATAACAGTTTTCATGCATGCAGCGCTCCACTCTCAAGGATACAAAGCAGTGGGTCTGCATGTGTTTTGATATCCTTTGATGATTGTGTGAGGTCAGAAAGCTGGAATTGCTATAAAGAGAATATTTTGTGATGTGACTTGTTATATATGTAACCGGTCTCAACCGTCACGGTTATGATCTGCGCTGTGTACAATGATGAGACAGACCACTGTTGCTGAAGGAGGGTTTATTGACATGAAAATGCAGACATTGGATAAAAAAGGGAGAGAAAAAGTACAGCAATGACACTGTTTGACGATCAGCTGGATGTGCCAGCAAGACATCGGATGGCAGTCCAGCTCTCCATTAACTGTGTGTGTGTTTACATCTGTTTTCATTCATGGACTCTCAGCAATGAACTCATGTCTTGCCCACTTGTTGGTTGTCTTGGTGCTTAGTTGTTTGCTCCACCCGCCTTGTTGGTTGTCTTGGTGTTTGATTGTTGGCTCCACCCACTGACCTAGTTTCATGTCTATAAATCCCTAAAGTGTTTGTATGATGCCACCGTTCATTGTTTGTTGTTACAATTCATTCGTGTTCTCAGTACTTCACTTATTCTGCCTGTCGGATTGTCTATTGTCGATTTCTGCCTGGATCTGGACTTCCCCTCTGTCTCTCCCCAAGGACCCTGTTTACCGGTATTTTGACCTTTTGCTTTGTTTTCGACTCTGTCTCTGCTTGTGTCTCCACTAACATTGTCTGCCGGCGCTCGACTGTTATTTTCCTGACCCTGAGCCTTTATTAAATCACGTTTGCATTTGAACTCGTTACTTCTCCTGACCTCTTTTGTAACACACTGAGAGTTTTTCCGTGATTTTTTCCTCCTGGAGAGATTAAACACCAGTTAATTGATTAGCTAAAATCACTGCTCTATTCATATATGTACATACACTCAAACCGTACTCTGTTAAAACACTATCAATCTAACACTTTTAACAACCATATTGGGTAACACTGTGTATAACAGTGTGTATAATTACTACACACTATGAATGATTAGTTAGCATTAGTAAGAATTTATTTGATCCTTTATAAACCATTGTTCTAACATTATTATGCACTAGTAAATAGTTTACAAGTGCATCTATAAATGCCTTTTTCTTGAGCATATATACAATGTTTAATAGTTGTATTTTCATACTTTATGAATGATAAGTTGATCATTTTTTTAATTATTACATTATTTACAAACCAGTTATTTAGGAGTTGTTAGTGTTTAATAAGACCATTTAGAAAGTCTAAGTAAATGATTAATAAATGATTTAAATTTACATTAATAAATCGTATTATTTAGACACATGATAATGGTTGTTCATTGTGTTAATAAATGCTTTATTAATACATATTCCTGCATATTTATGATTAAGTCAAGTAGTTCTAAAATATTTAGTAGCTGCCAGATGTCTGTTTTTGTGAGCTCATCTAAAGTGAGGACTAGTTATACCTTGTAAAGCATTTATAAAGCATATGGAAAGGCTAATTTATATTCTAAACAAAAAAGTTAAACAAACACAACACAGAGGGATACAGAACACAGACACATTTTTCAAGATGTAAAAAATGTAATCATACAACTGTACACTTGATAAATGAAAAACAAACCTTCAGTTTCATAGAAAAAAATTAAAGTGTACAGTTTTATATTTTTTTGCATCTTGAAATGATAGTTCTGTATCCCTCTGTGTTTATTTTTTATGTTAGGAAGATAACCGAGCCCTTAAATCTCCTTTGTAAATTTAGATATGCTTATAAATCATGAACAAGGCATTTATAGCTGTATTTATAAACTGCTTACTAATGACTATTAATGTTGGAACAAGGCTTTATAAAGGATGAACTGAATATTTATGAATGCTTAACTAATGTTTCATAGTGTGTAGTTATTATAAAGTGTTACCCAATATGGTTGCATATCAAATACTTAATAAAACATTTGATAACTCTTTATAACTTATGCTCACCTCTCCTCAGCGCGCTCAACTCGGTTTGAGGATGCAGCGCGGGATAACTGGAAATGACGTCACATCATCAAATAAATGTAAAACTATTTTTCCCAAATAGCACAAATAAAATATGTAATAGTTATAACGTTTTCATGAACAAGTTAACACAAATTAACCAAAATGAAAATAAAAAGGAGGGATCATTACTGAAATACATTAATTCAAATCATGTATAAATCTTATTAACACCCGTCACATTCACACCTCTTAAATTTCACTAATATCCTGACCAAAATTACACAAAATTTTACTGAAACATTAACTGGAATGGAGCATAACCAATGGTCTCATGTACAGTGGCGTTATATGCAAATGTAAAAGTCATGCATCTACTAGTTCCACTTTTTCCACTATTTTTTGTTTTTCCATGAGGGGTAGAGAACGAAGCATACTACCTTGAGTCCGACTGAAGTGCTCTGTTTCGTCGTTCTCCATAGAGTGGTATGCAGTGTGTGACTTCTCGATACCTGCCAGCTTGAGCAGCTCTGTGATGAAGGTACTTTCAAAGTTGGCCCCTTGATCCATATGAATGCCATGAATGCTAAACACAGTAACTCCATAGGGGTTGAAGTCCTGATAGTCTCGATTTGTGCTCGAGCCATGGCTCTGGTGTTTTAGCCAAGATGCATCTCTAACAACACTTGACATACTTTCTTATGTCACGCTCCATCCTGGGCCAGAAAAAGCATTGTCGACTTAGCTGAAGAGTTTTAAACCTTCTCTGGTGTCCAGCAAGATTGTGCACGCCAGTTAAGGCTTTAGCCCTAAGACTAACAGGAAGCCCAAGTTGGAACAAGAGCCCCAACATCCATATCAGCCATCATATTGAGGATCTTTTCTTCATCTCCAGGTAGGGAATTCTCAGATCTGATCTGTATCTTGGGCCTGTCGGATCTCTTTTGAGATGGATTGCCAAAACTGAGACAAATCCCAATGTTGCTGCATCCTGAATGGTCTGGATTGTTTGGATGGTCCTTAACCCTTGGTAAGTAAACTACCATGTCTGTCGCTCTGTGATGAGCCTGTGTCCAACTGTTCTTGTGAAAGGATCATGACTTAAAGCGTCAGCTACCATGTTCTTGCGGCCAGCAATGTTTTTGAGGCCAAATGTATAAGCAGCAAGTTTAGATACCCAGCGTTGTTCATAAGCATCAAGTTTAGCCTTTAGTCAATGACTGATTTTTTTATGCACACTCCACTTTAAGGCTAAAAACTTGTGCTTGTGTGCTGGGTATCTTCTCTGAGAGTTACTTAAGGACTTGCTTGCAAATGCAATGGGGCATACTTTTTCCTCGCCTGCTGGAATCTGCGACAACACAGCACCGAGACCTTCCAGAGAGGCATCAGTTGACAGAATTAGCGGAATGCGCTAGAACCACACTATGCAGCTCTTTTTCAGTTTAGAAAGGGCATCATCACACTTTGGGATCCAATCAACTGGCTTCAGCTAATGAAACGTGCCCGCCTTAGCTTCTGGTTTTATTTTTGTCCTCCTTTTCTACCCAGCTGTTAGGGAAAATAGTGGTTTGGCTATGGAGGAGCAATTAGGGATAATTCCAATGGTAGTTGAGGATTTTTTATTCTCCGAACAGATGTAGTGCATCCGTCGTCTTCCATGCTTCCGTCTGCTTTTGACAGTTTGGCTATGGCCTCTGTCTTTGAAGGATCAACAGAAACACCATTACCATCGATAATGTGGCCTTAAAACTTAACAGATGCTTTCATCAGATGGCACCTTTTTGGACTTAATTTGAAATTGTGGCTCTTCAGTCATTGGAACACTACTTCCAAGTGTTCTAGAGTTGCAGTCTCATCAGGCGCAAACACCACTAGGTCTAAGTAACATAGCATACTGCTAAAGTTAAGGACCCGAAAATACATAACATCATATGCATAAAAGATACTGGGCTATTGCACAACCTTTGAGGCATCCTATTGTACTCACGAAGACCTACTGGAATTGCAAACCCAGTGTACTTTTTAGCCTGATGTTAAATCCATCGTTCTGAAAAAGTTTTTCCACCCAAGGCAACAAGACAGTCCAATTGGTGTGGCAGCAGGTGCGCGTCCTTAATGGTCCTGGCGTTCAGCCATCTTAATTCCATACAGATCCTTAAGCTGCTATCTTTCTTCCATACTAAAACCAACGGGGAAGCATACTCGCTCACTGATTTATAGATTACTCCTTGCTCTTCCATTTCTAAGAGAACCTGGCATAATTTTTGATAATGGGCTGGTGGCACACGACGGTATGGAAGTTGGAACAAATGCTCATCGGTTAACCGGAAGCAGTAAACAAAACCTCTGACCTCCCCACAATCAAGAGCATGTTTGGAAAATATATAAATAACTCTCAAGCAACTGAACAAGCTTTTCCTTTGCCGCATCACTGGCAGAACATGAGGCGATGTCTATGTCACTGAGGCTCACAGCCTCAAGTCTCTATTTAAGTTCACCTGTGAGAAGAGGTTGGGAAATTTCAAATGAGGGCACTTGAACCTGAATCTGACCCTGCAACAACTCAAAATCTTCCATAGCAAGGCATGAGAACACATCAGCCAACGTACGGTGGAGATCCAACGATCTCTCCACAGATGTGTAACAACCCAGCATATAACCGTGGCATGGTTCTGGAAGATGTGGCCTCCACGATTACAGTGCTCCCCTGTGAAAAGGCAGCATCACTCGGTAGCCTTCCCCAGACAAGGTGTTCATGTTTGCCCATTAATGTAACTGACTGCTGAAGCTTAACAGTCCCAGCCTTGTCCGGTGGTTCTCCACTTCTCCAGCGGCAAGTATTCGCCATAACATTCAAAAATAGTTCACTTGATGAAGGTGATTCTGAAACACTATTCGACAGAATCCTCCAGTAATCACTGCTGATTTTCATTCAGTGCATGAGGAACTTAATCACATTGGTACAGATGAGAACATACTGGTACAACTAGAACAGGTACCAAACATCTTTCACCGTACACTTTCAGCTCAACTTCATACATGCATTTCGGCTTGGTTGTCTTACCTCCACACCCTATTAGCATTATTTCTTGGGTCAATGGTGTGGGCTTTGGCAGCACATCTTCACTGAGCATTCTACTCTCTACTGCTTCACTGAAAGTACATGCAACTGATCCAGAGTTCAACATTCCCATTATCTGGAATTTGTCATTCACATTTACAGGTGCATAAAAAAAACTCATCAACCACTTTAAGAGTTTGGGTATTCTGCAAGATCACTTCAACTTCAGCTGGTGCTTGAGCACATGCACTTTTTTATAAGCGTTCTTTATATCTGTATTTTCTTTATATAACATCCTCTCTAAGTGAGGGCCAACTATTTTAAAGTTCGTGAATGCTGAGGCGGCTATGTAAGCTAGTTGCCAGTGTTGGGTTAGTTATCTGCACAATTCCACTTTATATGTCCTGGTTGGAAACAGGCAAGGCAGAGTCGCTGTCGTCGGCAGTGTGCCAAAGCCGAATGCTCACATGTTCTCATAGTTGATTAGCTCTGTCGAGGACCACTCACCTCCATTTGACTATTATGTGAAAGAGCATGGCAGAGTAGGCTTATAAGCGTCTTCATGCCATTATCATCACTTTGTGGAGGAAATGGAGTATTAGCAATAACATTATCAGATGGCACAGAAGAAAAAAACACTAGCTGCGATCTCATTCTCTATGGATGACTGGGTATGAGCTGTAGCATTTCTCACAGCAACATTACGTTTGGACATAACCATGCTTTTGTTCTGTACTTGCTGTCCACTTATCAGGTGATTTCAAGTGGAGAATGGCTGACAAGGTTGGGTTTGGGCAGTATTTGACAAACATCATGGTTGCCTCCTGGCATGGGTTATCCATCTGTCGCCAAAGTCTATTCAAAGCTTCCTCAGCAACAACCACAGCCTTATTTAAACGGACCCAGTCCTCAACTGGATTTTCTCCTACAACAGGTACTGTATCATAAAAATCTGCTAAAGGCATGGAGGAAAATCTGACATGACTGAAATGCTGTTTTAGGATATCAAATTTCACTTTTGGGTTCTCAGAGGATCTTAGGGAAGTGTTACTGCGGAGGGTTATTCTGACAATGTCTTTGTGGTGATACTGTGACACTGGTATGCCCCTTTTCTGCAAGTGACTACTAGATCCTCCCACTCATGCACACGGAACTTATCAGTCCAATCACCTCAGAAAACAGGAGACAGGAGGCGTGACAACTTTAACTCCTGTAAAATTTAGGGATTTGCAATTATGTACCCTGTCATTTAATCATCCTAACTAACCTAGTTTTTGAATAAGAAAACAAATGATGCATATGAATTGTTAAATAAATTAACAGAGAACTATACCTGGATGAAGCAGAGAGAGAAAAAGTACAGCAATAAAACTGAGAGATTTTCTGTGATTTTGTTCCCCCTCCTGGACAGATTAAACCAGTTAACTGATTAGCTAAAATCACTGTGCTCTATTCATATAGGTGCATACACTCAAACCACTGTACTCGGTTAAAACACTATCAATCTCACCCGTCCATGCTTAAAATGCTTCTTAATATATTTGTAACACTTTTAACAATGATATCTTTGCATATCAAATACTTAATAAAATATTTGATAACTCTTTATAACTTATTTTGACGGGAGGAACCACCGACTGTTCCGACTGACCTCTCCTCAGTGTAGTCAACACGGTCTGAGGATGCAGCACGGAAAATGACACAAATGAAATGAAACAATTATTCCCAAATAGCACAAATAAAATTTGTAACTGAATTATATATAATTTTCATGAACAGATGAATACAAAATAACTAAAATAAAATTAAAAAGGAGGGGTCATTAGTGAAATACATTAATTCAAATCATGTGTAAACACTCTTATTACAACCCCTCACATATAGGGTCTCTATTAACTGGAAATATTTCATACTAGTAGCAAAAGACAGAGGGCGCTATAGCATAGCAGAATTCCAGTATTCAGCAGCAGAGTTTTTTTGAACATATTCAAAGATTTATTTTAGTGTCAGTCAAAGCTTTTGTCATTTGATGTCAACTGACACATAACTGTTCTCTTTTGTAAACCTCTTGTTATATTCCATCATATGTCACGATGCCATAGCAGGAAGGAATTCTATCCATTTATCCTGATGATCACTAAATCCAATCCTCAAACAAGTACAACGTTGGTCTTTAATCAATTGAATTAAATCCAGTTCATTTTCAGATTGCTGCATTAGAACCCAGACAATATGAATTACATTTGTATGTGATATTATACTCCAACTTAATATTTCACTACTGAAAATATTTAATAATTCATCCTCCTCCTTCTTGTAAAACTGCCTCATACTTCTCCCAAAATTGTAGTTGATACGAAGAGTCAAAAAGGCATTAAATTTCCATCGCTTCTGGAATCTAAGACAATCGTTGTTTTACCATCAAATTGACTGAGATAAACTAAGACTTACAATTCTCCGTTTCACATCACCGATGGCAATTGCATGTTTGTTAGAAGAAATAAAAAAACACCTGCCAAGAGTAGTCATTACTTCCTGTCAGGACCCTTTGAAAGTAAAGCTACCTGACAGTTAAATTCAGCTTCTGACAGAAGCAAACTTGTTGAATTCCCACAGAAGTTAATACTCTAAATACTCGTTGTTGCAATCAGTTAAACATCCCCGGGAGGCTCAACAGAGTTTCCCTTTGAACAAATACCCAAGGGAGGCCAGCCTGGGACAGCGCCAGAACCTACAGGTCTTAACGGCAGGTGCTTCTGGGAGTTTTTGTAATGAAACAATTGGTAATTTCTCCTGCGACTGTTTGGAGAAAAGATGTAGAAAAAGAGAGGAGAGAAAGAGTTGAGAGTGTGTTTTAAGTAAGAATCTTTATCTGGGCTTAATTTCCCATGCTTGAGCAGAGTGGAGGATTTTTTTCCTCCTTACAGATCTTTTTGTCAGATCCTGCCTACCCAAGATAGACCCAGGGGCACTCTAAGAACATACACATCACCTAGATTTGCCTTCCAGCCCACTTCCCTCTCCAGCGATCGCTCCCTCGATCCCCGACGGCTTCTTTGTGCAGCAAAGATGAGAGAACGTTTTAGAAATCAAATTTCACTTTGTCGGGGGAACCTGGAACAGACTCTAATTTGAATAGATTTAATAGAGCATAATTGTTGCAAATACATAGTCACACATCTCCCCAGATTACTGAAAGATTGCACTAAAGAAAGCTTTAAAGTGATGTAGAAATTACATCTCTGATTAATGCAGTGTCTGTGGAATTGTTTATTATGAGCAATTGCCCGCATAATTGTGAAGTAATCGTAGACTTGCTTTGAACACCTCCACTTAATATAGTCATATTCCCACTTTGTGTTTTCATCTTTAGTAAAAAAAAATAATAATGCGGTTTTTAATAACAAGTTATTAAGGAAAAACATTATCAATTAAACAAGTATACAATTAAAATATTATTATTATACAGTAATTGTTTAAACAGCTTAATTGTTTTCAAATTCAAATCATGTTGTCTAAATGCAAAATAAAAAGGTCAATAAGTCTCTTAAAATATCTGATTATTGTGCCTTTTTAATTTAAAGGGTATTTCAGGTTGTAATATAACTTTTATTTGTGTCAGATTATCTATTTTAAAAAATGATAGTTATTAACTTGCACATGTTAACTAGATTTACTCGTAGACTTGTTCTGAATTCTGGTAGTTTAGAGTGTTTTTTTTTTCTTGATTGGTCACTCACTCATAAACACCTCAACGCCTCTGTTCTCTTGAAAGCATTGCTCTTGTTTGTCACACTAGCATGCTGACAGACTTATGGCCCATTGGGGGATTTAATAGTGCACAGGTTATCATAAGGATGAGTCAGTCTACTGAGACACAAGGGATACGGAAGTGGTCTACAGAGAAAGATGTGGGCGGGGGAGGGAGTGTTGGTGTGGGGGTTTGGAGGAGATGCACGTAGGTAGTGTATTCCTCCATCCCTCAGCACCTTGCCTACGTTGACCAGAGTGTCCATCAGTGCAGTCTCTCGAGTGCTGTAGGAACAGCAGTGCTGGCAAAAATAAAAAACACACCCCAAGAAAGTGCTTTTTTCATGGCCAGAATAGGAGTGATGGATTGGGTTAGCATGAGCACACAATGCATTTGTTACAGAAAGAAAGAGAAAACAGGGTCTGGCAGAAAAACCCTCCACTGGCAGTTGGCACTGAAATATCTAAGATGAACAAGTATGGGTTAATGATTGAACGTTAGGATATTAGTTTGTATGTATCGCATTTGTTTCATTATCAGCATATGTTTGACTTTTTCCAATAACACATGAGTCATTCATCCCGTGTCCTTAATTTAATATCTGACTTAATGTGGCCCTCTGTCTTTTGCATTCATCTTCTGACCTTCTTCGCTCGTGATATGTAATTATTTGTGGTTACTGATAGATGTGAAACATGTTCTCCTGAGATCTGTGTAAAGGCAGGCTACCTGCCAATTTGAAGGGAGCGATTCTGAGAGCATAAAATATGAACCACCTTTCTGTGCAATAATTGTCCCAATTTCCTTTGAAGAAGGCAATCATCCTGGATGCTCACCAAGAGCTTATTTAGGGATATCCTTTTTTCCATCTAGGTTATATTAATTAATGCATGCCTTAGCACAAATTAGCCCTCTGAGGAGCAATAACTCAAATTCTTGTATTTATGTAAGTAATAGGTCAAAAAAAACATGCTAAACTGAAATAATTATGCAGTCCAACACTTAGCTTTGAGAATAAACTGCTTGAGAAACCTGATAAAATATGAATGTGTTTAGGGTGCAAATTTGTAAAATATTTACAGCCTAGTATTGGTGGGGCACAGCAGTTAAGTCGGCAGTCAGCTTTAATAATTACTAATAATATGTTCAACTTTTCACTGAATTTATTGTTACTCACCTGTTTGTGAAATGTGTCAATGTTTATAAGTTTAATTATTGATCTGGAAGGTAATCTTGGGAATGCTGGAAGTGCTTGGAACTTAGTGCTCCGTTGTGAGGCGAGAACTCAAGGAGACTGCATGAGACTCAGCAAGAAGCCCCCATGGGGACTGATCTTGTGTCAGGAGATTGCAGATTTTTACGCTAAAGAAGCTACTCAATCTCTCCAAAGACTAAATTATTAAAGGCCCTGTATGTTTTTCAAAGGCTGGGTTTAGCTTTTAGATGAGAGTGTGTGTGGGGGGTGTTTCATACTGGATCATATCTGTCCCACCCCCACCTCTACAATTCTCTCTATACTTGCTCAAATGGCCCTTTACTTTCTAAGCATGCTTTTACTGCCTTTGAAGAGTTATTTTTGTTGATGAAAAGGATATGCCGGCTTGGTAAAGTGAACTGCGGCGATTCGTTCGCTCTTTTAATACTCCTCCCTCCTAGGTTTGGTTCATAAATTTATTATCAGCAAAGTATACGAGCAGTCTCATGCCTTAGCGAGGCCTGGAAGCTAAGTGTTGCTGATGTGAAAAGATTGAGAGCCAGACAGAACAAGAAAGAGAGCAAAGAGGTGAAGGGTAGGAAGAGAGCGAACGAAGAAAGTGTGTTCTGGTTAGTGCTTTATCTTTGACTGACTGATGGCCGGGTGTGAATTATAAAGCTCTGGCTTTATACATGACTCTCTTCATTGTAAGCTGTAGGAAAGCAGCCTGGTTTCAATGAGTGTTCATTACTGAATGCTGTAGCTGATTAATTCCCACTGGACACACATTTTCTCTCAACACTTTGAAATAAACAAGTTTATCTGCCTAAATAGTCATTTGCATATGAATAAATATTTATAATAAAAAAAAATACATATAATAATATTTTAATAATAATTATAATATATATATATATATATATATATATATATTATTTTTTTTTTTTTTTTTTTTTTTCTTAATAATGGTCTTTACTGTCACTATTTATAAGTTTAATGCATCCTCACTGAATGAAAGAATTCATCTCTTTCAATTGATCATTTCAATATATTTTTAAAAAATTTAAATATGCAATGTAATTTGGTCCTTTTTTAAAATACTTATTTCATTGTTAAATGATTAAAGCTGGGGTGAGAAACAGTTGGATTTTCTAATGAATAAATGCACTTTGTTTGGTTTTGACTGATTGTCATCAACCCTTAACTCAACGGACTAGACATAGTCTGGTTTTAAAGTGACCCTATTATGCCATTTTAAAAGATTGTTTTATAAGTCTCTTAAAACAGGTTTACATGTATACAAGGTCAAAAAACACTTTATTTTTCTCCAAAATGATTCGTAAACGACTCATGTGAAGCAGTTCAAAGACTCAGTCAGTTTAAACCCCTCCCTCCTGTGAGCCCTCACTGCTGTGATTGGTCAGATGGCTTAGTACGATATGATTGGCTTACCGTTACAGCGGTCCACAGAGCTTGTGCCAAAACTACCGTGGACAGTGCTTTTATAAGCGAATCGGGCACACCTCTACGTAGTGAACTTCAGCATTGTATAACGCATAACAATGTAATGTATATAAATCATTTTGAGTACAACATTTCATACAACATTTTAAGTATATAAAACTGTTTAAATGTTTAACCCGCGCTGTAATAACATGTGTGATGGTATATTCACTTTGTGAGGAGAATCTAAAGCAGGCTCTTGCAGCACACGGATGTTACAAAGCGAACAGGACTCAGGAGGTAAGTGCAAAAATAACAGTTTATTAAACAATTAGGTTAAACAGGAATGTACTGGAGATGATGGCAGGTGAGTAAATACTTTGAAGACACAATATACTGAACAGATGAATAGTAGCTGATACGGTATTCTTGGTTGTAGATGGAGACACAGAGGGAATCGTCTAGGTTACGAACGTAACCCACGTTCCCTGAAGGAGGGAACGGAGACATTACATATGGGATCTCGCATAAGAGACCGTTCGTCTTCGAGTCTTTGAAAAAAGGCCAATGAAGATTGGCGTGCAATAATCACAGCCGTGCCCTCTTATACTCACGCAGTGATGAGGTGCAC
>JAUYWG010033985.1:0-57417 GCA_034779775.1 Enteromius afrohamiltoni
TTACGACTTTATTCTCGTAGTTTTGACTTTAATCTCGTAACATTACGACTTTATTCTCATAGTTTCGACTTTAATCTTGTAACATTACGACTTTATTCTCGTAGTTTTGACTTTAATCTCGTAACATTACGACTTTATTCTCGTAACATTACGACTTTATTCTCGTAGTTTTGACTTTAATCTCGTAACATTACGACTTTATTCACGTAGTTTTCGTTTTTTTTGGTGGCACTAAAGCTCCGTCGTACAAATGAGCTTCTAATGTGTAAAAAAAAAAAAAAAAAAGAAAATCGGCTTGTAAGTAAAAAAAAAAAAGTGTAAACTTGATCTTTACTTAATATTCTATGATTTTTGGCATAAAAGAAAAATCTCTAGTTTTGACAAATACAATCTATATTTTTGGCTACAAATATACCCGTGCGACTTAAGACTAGTTTTGTCGTACAAATTGCATTTTGTAATTCACAAAAAAACTTCATTCAATTCTGAATGAAACATAGACTGAACAACTGCCTAATATGCAAATGTTCCATCTTGCATTTTATCATTAAAATCAGAATTTTTCACAGATATCTGATTCAGTCCACAAAATTATTCAGATCACATTAGGCGGATCAAATATACTGTTTGTAGATTCTTTTAGTGCAATTAATTTTTTAACATCGAGCTGCTCATATGCTCACTGCCTGCTTCATGCACACAGTGAGGCATGCTGGGACGCAGCTGAAATGAGATGATAAAGCATCACGACTGGGCCACACGCTGAGGGTGTCTCCTGCCTTCTGGAGCTGCACCGTACCACCCAGTGCGATTGAGCCTATAGAAATCTGTCATCCCTCTGCTAAACCGACAGAGGGTCACATTTCAACATGAACAACATTCCTTATTTATAAAGTAATGAGAAATGAATGGATGTACCTTGATGTAGCAAGAAAGTCAGTCCTGACCACCATCGGATACGTTAGACCTGACAGAAAGCTCTGTTGTTCTTGATGAACAATGGAGCAAAGGTCAAACAAGGTGATTTTTAATGGAAAGCCAGCCAGCATGGAGACAATATGCCAATCTGGAGCTAGTTGTGACAAAATGAATTCCCATCACAAAAGAAATCAATACTCATTGTAGCCTCCTTCCTCTTACACAGCCATTTGTCTTTCGAACAGAACCCTGTCACTTCTTCTGGCTGTCTGCAAATTATTCACACTTATTCAGTGGATCTTAAATTCCCAAGGTGCCTGCACAGGCTCCTAGCTCCTACGAGTCCAGTTTAATCAGTAAATTGTGTCTTTTTCGCTCTGTACTACCAGACAGTAGAAGAGGGGCTGGTATTGTACCCAGGAGAATCTATCAACTGGAGGAGGATTGCTTTTCCCTCTCACGTATGAGGAAGTATATAATACACATTATTTAGATACAGGACAGTGGATGTGAAATGAAAGAAGTGAATTGATAGGTTGCAGACTCCACGCTGGATCTTGGGAAACCCATTTCTCTTCCATATCACAGACCTTCAGCTGACACTAGCTGAACAACAGCTGCAGATATTGCACTCTGCAATTTTATTTCACTACATGTCTGATCGA
Organism: Enteromius afrohamiltoni; assembly: GCA_034779775.1. Taxonomy (NCBI): domain Eukaryota; kingdom Metazoa; phylum Chordata; class Actinopteri; order Cypriniformes; family Cyprinidae; genus Enteromius; species Enteromius afrohamiltoni. The sequence goes on from JAUYWG010033985.1 coordinate 1,584, forward strand.
GGGGTTGGCAGCAAACAAGAAGCCCGCCAAGAGAGGGCATTTCTGTCTCCCTGCAGATGCCTGCCTGTGAATAATCTCAAAAAGAGTTTGATACGAAATGCATGTAATATTTTATTGGTAATGGAAAATTATAATTCTGTCGTCATTGTTCTTCCAAACTCATTTGGTTTTCTTTTGTGATGAAATTGTGAAGGATGTGCTTGTTTCTCTTAATTGTAACATTGAATGTGGACTGTAGCTTTACAAAATGATAGGAAACACCATAAAAGTAGCTCTAAGATTCTGCAGAAGATTTAAGTGCTATATGAAGGCTGAAATTAAAGCCATTATTTTGTGATAATCTTCCACTCCAGTGGTTATCCACTGCCGTGACCGGAACATTCAGTCATTGAGTCATTCAGACCAGTTTTGTGAATTGGATTTATAAACTCGCTGAAAAGGTCTGACTCAAAAGAATGAAGTAAAAAAAGTAAAAGAAGAGCTCATATAGTTGTCCAGATTTCAGTCGATAATGACTTACATAAAGCTGTTGTTTGGCTTCAAAGTCGGCATGAAATTAGATGCATCTCATTGATCTTATAACGAATGATTCACTCGTGCATATGTTTTGATTTTTTTTGTGCCCATAATTTAAAATCAATTGATGTCACAAGATATACATTTCTAACCTGTTGTTAATTGGATGAAATATTGAATGCATGCCATAACAAGAGCAAAAAGATTGTTCACTATATTCATTTCATCACAATTTTAAGCAGCCATATTAATGTTGCTTCATACATTTTCAACATTATTTGGAATGACATGAGATTGACAGAATTTTAATTTAAAATCCATTGGTATAATATTTATTGCACTGTTCTTCACTTGCTCTTCCTTCAGAAAATCAGGCGGCTGTTATTGAGTAGCCCTCTTAATCAGTCATCAGCCAAGTGTCTTTCCCTCTTAGACGAGAGCACAAATGCCACCAATTTCTGTAGAGAAAAATTACTGCGGTTGCAAATGTCACAAGACCCAAAATCAACAGTAATAAGCGCTTTGATCAATAATAGATCATGCTGTCAGGTACAAACACATTCTGCATTAATTAGCTGTGCGCATGGCGGAGGCTGAGTCAGGTTCATATGCTACACCCCTGGATGTGAAAACAAATCCAATACGCCCCGTCCAATGGAAATGAGTGCTTTAATTAGCCTATGACTTCGAGAGGAGAAAGACATTAAGTTGGAGGCCATTGATTCAGTGGATATCTGTCTGGGATCAGCAGCATGAGAGAATTGTCTCTGAACTGCTGATGTGTGCAGAGTGTGATCGTATCATGAAAAAGCAGGAGATGGACTCACAGAGAAGCCATTTGATGGCGAACAGATGATTTGGCACAGGTAAAAGGACAGATAAGTCAATTATGTGCCTGCATGTTCAACAGCTTAACCCTATAGTGCAGCTAATTTTCCCTCCCTATAAAGCATAAGTACAATCCATATGGATTGATACATGCATATTGATTATAACTCCTCTGTTTGTTTTGTCAATGAACATACATTTTAGTGATAATTTAGATCAGGACCATTTTTTGTCTAAACTGTTGGGACCAAATGTCCCCAAAAGGATAGTAAAACCTTAAATCAGTAACATTATGGGGGCAGCCAATGGTGCCCATGAGAAAAACTGTTTAATAAGCATACTAAATATTAAGCCCCCAGCAAGCCAGGGAAACAAATGCCTATGTGAGTACTCCATGTTGCTCTTGGAGGACTGTTGTGTTATAAAGTACATCACTAGGGATAAAAGCATCTGCTGAATGACAGCTTGCCATTTATTTTCTTACTAAATCTGGATATGACATATTGTCTATATGTAATCACATACAGTATATATACTGTATGCAGATGGAATGTAAACAAGTAGCATTAAAGGAATATGTCTGGCTCAAAGCAAGCTGAGCTCAGCATTTCTGGCAACATTTAAGAGCAGAACATATATCTTATTTAAAAATTAAATTAAAAATAAAACAATAACATATTAAAATGGAAGTGAAAGGATTTAAAAGCAGAAGGTTATCATTTAATAAAGCACTAAAATTAATTCTTCTTTTAACTCTTCCAGTTATGTTATTATGGCAACAAGTAAAGTTTGTAAAATAAATTGTTAATATAAGTGTGGCTGTACTGCTGAGTGAATAAAAATATTTATTTAAGGCTCATTCACTTTCATTATAAGTGCCTCATTATAGCTGATTTTGCTTTATTCAAAGAATAGGAGGGACTAGTCCAAAAAAACATTGTGGTAATTAACAGTTTTCCCATTAATATTTAATTTCTCTCTCTATGTATATACATATATGCTGGTACAATATATCAGACGCACCACATACTGCATGCATTTCAGGATTATGGTGACTCACTGATTTTTTTCTTACCCAAGCTAAAACTTCAGTTGGTATTTTTCAATTCCGGAGCACACAGTCTCATAATACCACAACCTGTACAACAGCCCCCTTTATTACCCCAGCTCTATTTTTATGTGCGTGGGTTTTAAGTCAGTTCACAGCCTCAATGCCTCTGTTTATTACTACTGCTCTTCAAAGATGAATTGCATTAGCGATGAGCGCACTCAGCCCGATACAATAACCAAGCGCTACCTGGAAAGGCGCCAGAATGGTTCTAACATTAGCTCCACATCGCATATGTCAGAGTCAGAGCGTGATCGGCTCTCTGAGGCTGTGACTGGGGCAATCCAGAACGGCAAATCAAATCAGCTTTTACAGGGGACGGCTGGAAGTGCTAGAGAAACACTGACCACACATTAATTATTAAACACGGAGATATCAGGCTTATAAATGTAGACTGCAGATACACCTCTACGGCGACAAGGAGATGCTATCTGAACCTCACAAATAGGGCCCTTAAGTGCCCCTGAACCTGAGATAAATTTGGGCAATCGAAGCACTTGTACACACCGCACAGCGAGATGCTGAAAGATTGCACGTCTCCATTAAACTGCAGCAACTTGTGCTCAGGTTATTTTGAGGTAAACAATCGAGGCTGGATACTGAGCAATGTGAGGGCGAACATCGCCCCGCTTTGCGGGTGACAGCTGTAGTCATTGTGCCATTTAAAGCAAGACCACGAGAGCAGAGTGTTCAGGCGAATGCGCCAATATTTACAAAAGCATTGTGCAAGCACAATGGCCGACACAATGCCTCTGGACCGCAATGAAGAGGTGAAAATCCCTTCAAAGCTTCCGAGTCAATAATTGTTTGCTTAATAATATAGATAAAACAACGTTTTGTTTCCTTTTGTTTGCAAAAACAACCCTTTCGTCTCACCGGGCTACATTGTTGACTAACGCAGAGCAGGGAATCATGCCTCTGGCAGCGATGTAGAATCCCAATACATGTTCTCTCTGTCATGCATTTCAAAAAGAAGCTTAATTAGTCTTCCGGCTTTTAGGACGCTCCGGCTAATGAATTTCATTAAACAAGAAAGTGGCCTGATATGTGGGCACTACTCTGACAGATGAGAGGAGGGGAGTGGGTGGAGAGGGAGGCTAGCTGCGTGGGTAGTCCAACAAAGATACAGCCTCAAGCAAAGACTTTATAAAACACACAGAGATGCCCTGCAAAGCTACTCATTATGTAGACAATGACAGCCATCATACTGCTGGGAACGTACGTTCTCCTGCATCCCAACAGGATGGTTTTAATGAAGCTGGTTTGGAATGGTAGGAGTACTGTGAGGAAAGTCTTTGGGGTCGTAGAAATGCTTCTACCTTCTGTGAGGCTGAGCTCTCTGCTGATACTGCGAGAACATGAGCCAACTTCTGGCACCTGCCCAGGCCCTGAGCTGAACCCGACCCTTCCCCTGGGTCCTAGCCCGCTCCCTCCCCTTCTGTAATTTTAGTCCACTACTCTACAAGCGCAGCGGAGCTTTTGAGCAGAGCCACTACACAGATAAACACTGCAGCAAGGAAACTCAAACAATGTAGTGAATGTATCCCAACACTTCTCAATGTGGTCTGCACTTTCAGATCCAGCTGCGGTGAAGCATTCAATTTATGAGCAGGATACTGAGAGTTGCTGGAATCAAGAGTGCATTTTAAATGAGCTTTTTTATATTTTATTTAATGGAAAGTTCTTCCAAATATGTAAATTGTGCCATCATTTGCTCACCATCAGTTCGACTAACTTTCTTCCATGAAACTACAGAAGAAGATATTTTGAACAACTTTACACACAGTAAAATCAAAAAAGAGTCTTTCAAAAGTTTGAAGCACCAAAAAGAACATTTAATCCATATGACCCGATTGATATTTTAAAAGCCTTCTGAAGCAGCTTGCTCAATTTGTTTAATTAACAGAAATGTAATCCCATAAAATCAAATCAAAACATTGATCAATGTCATATTTAATATTGTCTGAGTATTCACGCGCTGATCAATGTTCTGATTTAATATAAGATTGAATAAAGACCTAAATTCAGTCTGATTATCATACACTCTCAAAAAATGTGTCAACCTTAGAGTTTCACTTTATTTACCCATACTATCTTATTTATCCCTAAAAGGCTCATCCCAGCGAATGTTCTTATAACTTTGGCTAATGTTCTCTTCTAATGTATATAATGTAATGTTCTTTTCAAAGTTATCAAAAAAATCAGGCTGCAATTGATAAACGTTTTTTTTAAACCGTTAACATAAAAACGTTATCATTGTGTTGTTAGTGGAACATTTTAAAAATGTTACCATCAGAAACGCTACCATTGTGTTGTTGGTGGAACATTTTAATAATGTTTTAAATGTTAGAACATTATTATTATAACAAAAACTTAGGAAAACGTTCTTAGAACATTAATATAATGGTAACGGCACGTTTTAATAAATGTCTTAAATAATGTTCTTAGAACATGAATATAACAAGAGACTAAAATGTTCTAAAAACCTTTTGAATAATGTTCTAATAAGAATGTTAATACAAAGTCATTACTGCGACACTGAATTTGGGACACAAGACACAACAGACCCGGAAGATTTAAATCAGCACAGCCAGCGAACTCCGTCGTCTTGCTTTTAAAAACATCCACACACCGAGAATGAAGAACACCATTACGTCGATATGCTCCATGTTTGTTTGTGGCGCGTTTACGATGATGTCACGGCAGTAGAGCCGGCGCAACTATAACGACACATGAATAATCCCGCCCACCCTTGAACAAGGCTCCGTTTCCCCAACTGCTCCCCGGGCGCTGCAGCAACGGCTGCCCACTGCTCCGGGTGTGTGTTCACGGTGTGTGGTTGTTCACTTGGATGGGTTAAAACGCAGAGCACAAATTCCTAGTATGGGAAACCATACCTGGCCACATGTTACATCATTTAAATAACGTTCTTAGAACATTAATATAAAAAGACTAAAACATGTTTAAAATGTTTTGAATAACGTTCTTATAACCAAAGAAGATCTTTAATACAGTGTCTAAAAAATTTGATATTTTGAACATTCTAAAAACATTCAAACAATAACATTTTTATAACTTAATGGGAACGTTACGGGAGCATTTTTATAACAAAATCTTTAGTTGGGTTAGCAGTACCTCGAAGGTGCTAATATGCATGGTTTAAGGGGTAGATGAGGGTACAGAGTTGTCTCTTTAAAGGTACCCCAGTGATATGTTGTACCCCTAAAGGTATAACTGTTGCATATTTTTACCTGGCAGTATACAAAGTAAATACAACTACACCAAGCTGATACCTTTGTGTCCTTTTTGGAGCTTGAAAATGTTGGGCCCCTTTGACTTTTATTAAACGGACAAAAAACAGCTGAGAAATTCTTTGAAATCTCTTCCTTTGTTTCCCAGAGAATAAAGCGAATTACATGAGGCTGAGTAAATGATGAACTATCCTATTAAAGCAAACTCAAGGTGGCCTGCGGTGAAGCAGTCAATTCATGAGCTGGATATTGAGAGTTGCAGGACCTAAAAATGCATTTTAAATCAGTTCTGAATATGTATTAAGGTGAAAGAGGCTCTAGGTATAAAAACGGGGTCAAATTCACCATTCACTATCAGAATAGAAAAGAAAATGGGAAATTATAAGGGAGATAATGTTTTCACACAGGTGGAAACATTCTAATAAAGAGGATAAGTGTTTGAAATGACATTTATGCTCTCAACCGCAGCGCCACACACACAGAAACCCTGCACGCAGTAATCGAAACACACAAACATAGGTACACTCACACACACACACACACAACCTGCTCCATAAAGCTGTCTCTTTGAGCTCTGCTGCTTTAATTTACACAGCCAGCACCAACTCTATCTCTCTTCACGCTGACCATGCACATTCCCCGGGATTCTTCCACTGCCATTACCGCTGCTGTTGTTTCAAGCAGAGATTAAATAAGAGGCCAGAGGAAGATAAATTCTGAGGATCTGCTGGGCTGCCAGACCAAAAAAAAATCAATGCTTTTTCTATGGGAGAATTCTAATGAAGGTACGGAGGTACTAGCCTTACAAATCACCGCCAGGTTTAGCGATATTTGAAGCTCTATTTGATCTTCAGAACCCTTTGTGTAAAGCTAAAGAAAGAACTAATTGAGGGTGTTACGCTAAATAAAGAATCCTCTCGCTCTAATATGTCAAACGGACACTTTTAAGGCATCTGTTTGCGCTATCTGCATTAGGTGAATAACATATGTCGACGCAAGATGCTGAATTAATGGTCAGAGCTGAAATATGCAAGGTTTGTTGTTGTCATCAGTCTCTTCTGGCACGGTGAGCATCTCATTCACAAATACAGCTCCTCAATCTTATTTTCTCGACTCACAGATAGATCTATCTTCAGGTTTAAAGCCTCGCTCCGGTATCGGAATAGAGAGTCAGCGCGATATTGATTATTGGGCTGGTGTTGACAGTATTCTCTACAATAAAAATGCTTGAGAAGAAAGTTTAGAGTGAAATTGGTGATGTCATTAGAAAGGAGAGATTACAGGGGTCGTTCAGAGGTTGCTCTGGGGACTGTCCTGGAACGCCATCAGGAGGGAGAGAGGGATTATGGGATAGCATGAACACACACATACACCCCCATCCTTTGGTCAGCCTTAGAGGCTAAAAGAGATTCTGCAGTACATTTTAGTGTCCCGAATCTCAGAGACCTTTCAACTGTGCCTGATGCAACGTGTGCCTCTGCGGTGTGAAATACGCACATATTAAAACTTGATCTTTCAGACAACTCTCAGACTTTGTGATATGATAAAAAAGGGTCTGTACACAATAGCTATTCTTTTCAACCAGATTTCAAATGCTTTGGAGTTTATGGTTGAAACCTTGTCACGGAGCTCTCTTATTTGGCGCTGTGTGTACATTTGTTTATTTAGCTTTCATCTCACCAGCATGCACACCGCAAGACAAGCCGTCTCGCACCAGAGCGCAGGGGCAGAATGCCGTGAAATTGCTGTGATCGTGTGCACGAGCAGTATATGAAGTGAAACACCACATGCTTTAAATGCCTGACAGGTTACGATGAAGTTTGTATCCTTCGGTCGCAAGTCAACCAGTTTTCTGAACCCAACCTCAACATGGATAGCTTTGTTATCTGCTTAGGTGTTTATTAAGGCTTTGAAACAGGGATTTAAATGTCAATAATCGCCATGGCTACCACATGAAAGGCTGGTGGTTTTCTCTTCTTTGAAGTCCAGATCTTAGCTTCAGCAGAATAAGACGACGTGATATTAAACGATCCAGCCACAAGTGGATTTCAAACATTACTAAATATCATAACTTAATAAGGTTCACTAGGGTTCAAAGGTTTGGGGTCAGTAAGATAATTTTATTCCTATTATTAATACTTTTATTCACCAAATATGCATTGAACTGATTAAAAGTAACAGTAAATATGTTTATATTTAAAAAGTGTTATATTTTACATTTTATTAAATTATTTAATTGTATTATTATTACTCTATTTTGAGAAAAGAAAAAAGTATTCAAAAATAACATAAATTCAACAACAACAACAACAATTTAGAAATCTGTTCTGTTTGGGTTCTGTTGGTTTGGATGTGACATAAATGCATAACTAATAAATTATTATAAACTCTTGTCATTACTGTGGTATCATTGATTTCAGATTTATGATCCTTTTAAAAGCAATTTGTAGTTGTGGACATTTTACGTGTCTGTCAGACAGCTGCTTCCTGTCTAATAGGGTGGTTCTTGGCCAGAATAATTGGCCAAAATTACAAAGTGGCCCAGACTTTAGTGTAAGAAATCTGGCTCTACAAAAACAATAATTTCACACAACCTGTCTTTCATTCAAGCAAACAGATAGAATAAAAATAATCTTCATTCAAAATCAAAGCTATAAAATGTGCTTATATAATTAATAACCTACGTGTTCTTATTAGAATTTAAATTCTAGACATGTTATATTTTTATATACAAAAAGGAGATTACACTATATCACCTAGTCACCTCACCAGTGATTTTACTATCTTTTTGAACAGTTACAGTTTACCAAAAACTGTAGCACAGGTCAGGTCACAAAATGGCAGGTACAGTGATTTTGAGTTTTTTCCTCTGATGTCTCATGATCTTTAACCACACAGTAGATCACCGTCAATTAGCTGACAATCTGATCATTAAAAACTGCTCACGCGCAGAGCGTGGTCTCCCGGCAAACCATGGCCAGAGATTTTAAATGTGTTTGAAACACAAACACATCGACGTGCACAAATACACACAAGAGAAATGAGAAAACAAGTACATTCTCACACACACATTTCAGTATTCAGCAGCTAAATAATTGTATCAAACAAGAAAATGTTTCGAAAATTGCAGCCAGCAAAATATAATCAGCATTTTGTAGTGAATGTTTATGGTGATTAGGTAGTTCTGATGGATCTATTCCTACAGTTATTACATACACTTAAACATAAATCAGTCTGATATGAAGCTCAAGTGGCAGTGTCTGACTCTGACTCCACCTCCTGGATCTAAATGACTGCAGATTAAGAGGCGGCTGGCAGGAGACAGAACAGCCACTGCCACCCCAGTCTGACTCCATTTTGCCCAGAGACGAAGGTGACGACACTTGAATAATTAACAACCACAAATAGAGATTTTAAACTGCTCTCTCTCTCACTCTCTGGAGCAGAGGAATAAAACATAACGCTGTAAGCCAGTCTTAATAATACCTGCATACTTTCCAGGCAGGAGGATCTGCTGTTTTTTGTTGTTGTTTGTTTTATTTATTTATTTATTTTAAAGTTTCTATTTTGTAATATATCATTTTTGAATATGCTTTTTCTCTTTTTTGGTTTTATACAAGTACACTAATATAGCACCCTTTTGCTTAACTGCATACTCCACTTTATCAGAAACTGCACCGTAGCTGAAAAAATGCAATGTACTGTAAGTTAAGGTGGGTTATTTCACTCAAATTTACAACAACAGCACACCACGCTACATGCTGACAATGAATGTGCTATAAATGTGTCCCTGCTATATTTTACAATAAATTTTAACTACCATCACTCAGGCATCGCTGGGACATTTACGATTCTGCAGCACTAACTGGACCTGCTCAGATTTTCTGGCAATCTCAGATGGTTTGCACTGGATAACATCTAGTCGCCACAGTTTGTGTCGCTGAATCAGTGAATTTTGAGATGGTTCGGATCATCTGTGGCATTATCAGTTGCAGACACTTTACTACGTTATTTATTATTGCAGTGTCTTCAATATATTCCTGCTCTGAAACATCACACCCGTTGCACACTCTTTCTCTTTGTTTTCTTTACTTTTTTATGAGCATGTGTAGTGCCAAGCCAGCAGAGGGTGCTCTCACCTCTGCACTGCCTGTCACAGCTCCCTCTGCTTCCTCTATGGTGACTTCCTTTTGGCGGCCATTTAAGCAGGAGCCTGCCAAACAGGAGGTGCGAAGTATTGTTTTGCTATAACGGACACTACCAAGCATTTTCTCAAGTTCATGTTCTTTGTTTTGCCCTGTTTACCATTGTCATAGTCCAGTGTTGCCAACTTAGCAATTTTGTTGCTAGATTTAGCAACTTTTCATACTACCCTAGCAACTTTTTTTTTTTTTTTAATAGCACCTAGCAACAAATTTAGCAATTTTTAACATTCATTTGGCTACTTTTAGCAATTTTCAACACACATCACAACTGTTAATTTACTGATATTTGTTATATGTATAATTGTTGGTAATTTAGATATGTGCTATAATTTTTCTCACTTTCACAGATGTGTTAATTTCACAAGTTAAAAATAGTAAGTACACAAGGTGTGATTGTTTAAAAGAATGTAACTGTTCATTATTAGTGCTATATTTAAAAATAAAAAATACTTATCAAAAAATGTTTGTATTACTTTTACAAATAGTCAACTATATTTTTCATACAAATCTAAATGGACATATTTCACATAATGTGTTTGCTGAGATGGCCAGTCAATTTGAGAACACATGAATTATTTTTTATACTACATAAAGATGTAGTTTTGAGTTGCGATTACACAATGACGTCATCACGCAAAGTAATATGTTAATAAGAACCTATTAATTGTGTATTTATTTATCGTCATCTGGCAACATTTAGCTACTTTTCATTGGAAATAGTTGGCAACACTGTCATAGTCTTGTCTTGTTTTCATTAGTCTTCTTTCATTTGTTACTTTGGATTGCCCTTCTGGATTTTGACATTGGACCGTATTCTGTTTTTGTGATCGTTTTGCTGCCTGCCCTGACCATAGCTTGGATACTGGTCACTATTCTGTCACATCTTGGATACATCTGTTTGCTGGTGTTTGGACATTTTTTGTTTGACCACGCTGTGTTTTAATAAAGCTTGCTATTGGATCTATTACGCTTGCCTGAGTTCAGTCCTTGTGTTACAGCATGAGTGTGATTTATCTAGTAGGGTGATGCCTGTTTACACATACAGTACTTTTTATGGCATGTGAGATTTTTTTACTATATTTTTAATTAACAAAAAACACACCGACCTCACATTTTTAAATGGTAGTGTATACTTGTTGGATAGACACAGAAACATATAGTATCACTACTAATTCATTTAAACTGTACACCCTTTTACACAATTATAAAATAATTATTATGCACGCTTTTGAGGATGCAGATGAACAAACTCAGTATAAAGCTGGGACTCTTCAGTGTCAGAAACGTTATATGATAATGACCTTTAAAAATGGCATTTATTTATAAATTGCATTCTGATGGGACTAAAAGATCATTTGCACCTTGTATTGCTGAATTTAATTATCACCAATGCTCAGTTCAAGCTCAAAGTATGAAGTAAGTTTGTTAATGTTACCATCTTCACATTATGTCACACATTTGATATGTGTGCAAGCACAGGTACAATTGTTTAAATTTCTCTTTAGAATTCACCCAGAATTTAACATTAATTATTAAATTAGGTAAAAAAAAAAAAAAGAACATAGGGTCATTCAGTTAATTTACCTGTCATCAATAAAATGACTTCTAATAATTGTTGTTGTTATTATTGGAAGCTGTTGGTACATGAATGTAATACGTTTAAGTGTCCCTCCCAATCTACAGAAATGTACTGTATGTGTGTTAGGACCACACTCTAAGTACGAATATTAATGAATAGTAATGAGATCAGGTTGGATTTAGAAAGAAAGAGAAAAAAAAGTGTTACAAGGTAGAGTGAGGGGGAGTGAGAAAAGAGAGAGAATAAAAGAGCAGCATGAGAGCAGAGCAGAAGTTAATTGACTTGAGTCAAAGACAAAAGGTCTAGCATTCAGCACTCTAATAATATCATTGCTTGCTGAAGTGTCTGAATACTACACAGATAAAGAGAGAGATGGAGTGAGGTAGGAGGTTCAGCGAACACCTACACTTAACTCATCAGAAATACTGTGGTCACCTGGAGAGCTCCTCCTCCGTCTGTCCTCAATTGCAAACATGGCCCATTGGCGATCATCTCCCTGTGACTCCAGTAAAGCATGAGTTGGGCTGCAGTGAAGCCCAATGAGCTGAGGGTCTGCTGCTGTGTTACTCAGTGTTTACAAGCTTGCTTGGTCTTTTTGCTTGGAGTTTTTTTTTTTTTTGAAAAGGAGGAAAAGAAACGCTTCACTTCTATCAAGCATCAAATCAAGTGAGACGAGGCAGCTGGGATGCTCTGCATTATAATATCACTCAAAGGAATGGGGAACATTAAAAGGCTCTCAGCACTCATATTGCGGTGAGTGGCTGTGAGCAACGATGGGGACTCGTTCAAATTACTGGCACAACCACGGGGCTCTCTTTCCATCGCTGCACCTGTACCTTCCCATACCTACGGCATTCATTTTGCTGCATATTTCGTTTGTGTTATATAAGATTAACACACAAGCATAAAGAGTGTTAAAGGGAGAGTTCGCATAAAAATTTAAATGGTCATCATTTAGCTTCATTTAGTCATTCTGTATGCTGTTATTTATTTATTTATTTATTTTGTTGTTGTATTATATTCAAAGTATTTTGGCATAAATATAATAATAATATAATAATAATAATAATAATCATATCTTTAATGACAAACAGCACTGGATCTCATGACAAAATAGAACTAGTGTAAATGAAACCAGAGATGCTGCAATGATAAATGAATCAATGGATATAGACTTTATTGTACTTACACAGAGCTATCATGTAGCAGAAGAATAGACAATATAGCAAGAGGACTTTTATGGTCTTTTTGCAACCCATACAGCAATAAACAACCCACGTTTTATGGTTTAATTCCCTGGGAATGCATGAATTGATAAAATGCACACTACCATTCAAGACTCTCTCTCTCTCTCTCTCTATACATATATATCTAATCTTTTTTTTAAAAGAGAGGTCCCTTCCTGTATGCTCGCTAAGTCTACATTTATTTGCTTGGAACACAGTAAAAACAGCAATTTGTGAAATATTATTACAATTTAAAATAACTATTTTCTATTTGAATAAATATTCAAATGTTATTTATTTGTGAAATGCCGAAGCTGAATTTTCAGAAGCCATCGTATTTTTTACGAGTTGCCAATTAAATGAATTTGTACGAATGACTTACACCTAAACCTACCTGTCACTGCGGTTTAGACAAATCGTACAAAATCCTCAAATTAGCATGACTTTTCCACCTCGTACAAATACGTACGTTTTGGTCGTGAGACTGTGTTATATAAAGAACATATTCTGCATGACTATATTCTGCATCCCTAATCCTTCCCAACACCTAAACTTATCAACCACTTTAGGGGTTTATTAAAAAGTTGAATGACCTTAAAATAAACTGCCACCAAAAACTTTAGCACATGCATAATTCCATATCCTACATTTTAAAGCTTGTGACCATTATAAAATGTCTTTACGTGGAAAAACAGCTACATAAATATTCCTCGCAAATTTTGCAATCCCCTGAAAAATAACAGCAACTATAGGTTTCGATTAACAAACAGGTGAGTAAATAATGAACACTTCTGTGTGAACTGTTCCTTCAGGAGTCATTTGTTTTCAGGGTCATAGTGGATATGTCACAGGCAATGGTACAGAAGTATCCATCCCTTAGGAGGTAGGAACGCTGTAAGGAAGCCTCTCTATATGCTGCCCTTCAGTTGTACAAGGCCAGAGCTCAGTGCTGGCAGGGTATTTTTACTCCACTGCTTACGAGTGCAAAACCCTCCCGACACATACAAAAATGCCTGGCAAAGTTCAAGCGATTATATAGAGGCGAGCGCTCCAGAGCAAGAGATTGGTCTCAGCGCGTTAGGTGCTTATTCTGCATTGAAACAGCGGGTAAATTATAGATCCTTGTGGCCGACAACTTAAATATTTATGAGGGTAAGACAACAACAATGGGTTGACGGCATAAGATCGGCGTGAACGTTTCATCTCCGACCATCAGGTGAGCCGAATGCAGGAAGGAGAAAGGGTAAAGCTGCCATGCTACTGTGTAATTGTGCTATTATACCTCAGCAGCAAGCCTACAGTGAAACCCCGCTGTGCCTTTGTGCCTTCTAAGTACACAGTTTATTCAATGGGGTATTTTCTGTGAATCAGTGTGAAAATGGGTTCACCGTCAGTAGAAAACATGGGATTAGCACTTTATAAGGGCCCCTGGAATCTGCACCGTGCCTCTTTTGTGCAAAAAGGAGGAGAACAACACAACCAGGGCAAGAGATTTGATTTGTCACAGTGAATACGCACATGCACACATACAAAGAAACAAACACCGTGTCTGCGGGCTTCCGAGAGAATGATTCCATTGTTATAAAGTTAACAGCACTGTGAAATGAAATTGATGCAGCACTAGCAGGCAAAGCGCCACGTTCAGGGTATTTAAATGAACCTGGCGTTTATGAGTAACAGAAGGCCATGAATGGAGTGAATTTTAATCAGCTGAGTGCGAGCGTGCCACACATTTGTCTCGGGCGTGTGTAAAGTTAACTACATCTGTCTGCATTCGGCAGTGATGACAAGCATTAGGTTCTCCCCTTCTCTAAATAATGCATGCTGCACGGTGTGATATCTAAACGCTCGTTTCTCCCTCGCACCTGGATGGGGCCGCGCGGTAAAACGCGGCGAAAGGTTGCAGAGGCTAATCGTGCGAGCCACTACATTAATTACCCCGCAGCAGAGCTTGTGCACAGGGGCCCGGTCACTGCTAGAGCTGGATTTCTGCTGTAATTCTCAATTAGCCAGCAACTCGGAGAGCGTCTGCACATACATACTCATTGTGTTCCCACAATGCAAATTGTCGGGCTGGCTTTCCCAGCAGGGAAAGACAAAGGGTAAGAGGAACATAATAACATTTTGCCCTTTGTCAGTCCTTCTCCTCCCACTGTTTTAGTCTCTTTCTCTCTCGCTCTCTGCCTCGGTTCTTGCACACAGGCGATGGTGATTAGGGCTTTACGGATTTCTGTGCTTGGGATGGTGGCATGAAGAAAAAGCGTGATACAAGAGACAAGCAGGACTATCAGAGCGACAATGCCAATTCAATTTTATGCATATCACGTTAGCAACATCCAATCTACACAATCGCCCAGAACCCCTGCGCAATCAGCACGAGAGCTGATTATAACACCTGTTCATGCTGCCATGCATCTGCCAATAGAGGCACTGTGGCCATACATGCTATATAGATATTCAGCGTAAGGATCCTTTCCCAGAGCACAGTGGTGTCTGAAAGGGGCATCACTGAGTGGAAATGGATGCTCACATCACAGCTCAGCGGGGAGATGGGCTGACTTAGCAGCGACTGTGAGGAAATCGATACTGGCGTTGAAATAACCCCCGTTTATATGCATATTCATGCAAACTAAAGCGAGGGGCAAAATTCCACTCAGGCGCTGCTGTTCACTTAGTGACTTTATAAGAGTCCACTGACATGGCACCGCTCCAGTCAGGTACTCATTCAGTTTAATACAAAGGATGAGGTTTTTACTGCCTTTTCGCACCTGGATTAAACAGAAAAAAAAACAACAACACAGAAAAAATAAAACAAAACAAAGCTAAAAAAGCATAAATTTAAAAATAAATATATAATGGAAAATAAAAACAAAAATTAAAGCAACAAAACAAAAACAGTATTGTCAAAGTTTAAGTTCAACAAGTTACCTATTTATTCAGTGGTATAGGTTTCATATTGAGTCATTATTGCACGTAAAATATCCATAATAAATATTAAAATATTACTTTTTTAATGAAAACCTAATAAAACCATTTCAGAAATTACAGACAGTACACAATATGAGGCAATTTCTTTGCTACTCTTAAATAACAAATGACAAAATAATCAAATAATGCAAACAGAAACATATGCTGTTGTTAATAATAATAGTAAATGGCATTTAATTTTGTAACTGTTGTAATTTAAGTTTCCAAACAGGGTTAAATCTCTTCTCCGCAAGTAAGTCACTGTTATGGACCATTCAGTACACGAGATATGCACAACTTGTCCTCTCAACAATATCAACAGGTTGACTCTATCACTTGAACCAAGCCCTCCGATGTACAGAGAAAGCCGGGAGAGCAATTACCTCTAATTACAAAGATGGTTTTTACTGAGTGGTTCTGTATTTCATACCAGAAAAGTCCATCACAACATAAGAGTGACTATGGGAGCACTCACACTCTCCGTTATCGTTATTATCCTTCCTCCTCTCCTTTCCTCTGCGTCTGAGCCATGCTGAACAAATGTTCTACAGCACAAAGCTTTTCTTCTGGACTAAAATATCACTGCACCAGGAAAAGGAGCCAGATGGCACTGCACCAGCGGTGGGATAAGCACAGCTTTCTTAGTCTGCCTTTCATACCCATACATCTGAGAGTGTGTGTGTGCAAGAGTACATAGGATTTACAGCTGCTATAAGCAGCGGCGGGAGTAATGAACGAAATATACTGTTACAGTTACGGCGGCGGTGATGCACACAACGCTCGGCTTTAATTTTACATTCACTGACATCAGATTCTTCCTGCAACAGAGTGGGAGATGTGTCAAATCTGACAATCGCATTGGGATCGAGCCGACAACGGCCACCGAAACCTCATTCTACTTTTCGTCCGTGCTCGAGAAACAATCTGTTGCTGCATTCACAGTTACGCCACCCAAATGTTCCCTCAGTATTAGCCCTTCAGCTGGAGGCGGGAGGCAGATGAGCAGCATTGGCACTTGATCCCAAGCCAAGAGCTTCAATATTTCATCTCCCATCATTTTTGATTCTTTTGAAAGGAGGAGGCTGCTGTCAAGAAATCTCTGTTCCCCCAACTGACAGAGATGACACGAGCAGGCTTGTGAGAGAGCAGTGAAAGAGAGTACGAAATTTCACATCCACATTTAAAAGCTTAGAAAGATGCTTCCTTTCAGGAGACGGGCGCTTTAATTAAATTACACTGTACGGCTGCATCATTCATCGCATTACTTTGTATTTATAATCCTGCTTTACTCGCCAACCAATTGAAAAACAATCTTCAAACTGCTCTTAGAGTAATTATGAAAAATAATATTTTACTAACGCTGATTTTGTTTTCAAATTCCCCTTTGCGCTGCCCTAGATATGCCGGGTTTACAGCAGAGTTTGTGCAGAAATAGAGGCAGTTTGGTGGGAGCAAAAACAGGAGGATTATTTCGAGGGCAAGACCGGAAAAGTACGGTTAGACTAAATCCGAGGCCATGACTGTGAGTAGAGATTAGTTTGATCCCTGTCCATCTGTTAGAAATTTAGTTATGTTCACGGACTAGAGCCGAACACACTTTCTCCATCTGCAACTTTCCTCATAAACAGGAAGTACTGAACATGAAGTTATTTTGCAATACTTTTCCAAAAGGATTACTTCTTGTCCAGCTTCACATCAGTGTTCCTGTTACACTGCGATTACTGAGGAATCCTTACAATTTGATCCATCTAAAAGTGGTTTATGTCTAAAATAACTGGTCTTATTCTATTCAAAAATATCATTTAATATTACCGAATCAACCTCATCTCAATCTCGTTCTAATCAGGTAGACAACTGCCGATTAGCACTTTTTGCAGTGATTAAATTCAGATTGATTTTAGTAATGGCAGTCATTATTTATACTTATCTGTAGGTCAAGTGTTATCACAGTACTAAAAAGTTTTCAGTAGCAACATTACGGATCCAAACACTTGCTAGGCACATGATCAAACACACATTGGTAAAGGAGACAAGCTAGTTACCAAGTTTTTGTTGCCGTTCTTGCAAAGGGGACCTCGGAAAACTCCCTTGATGTTTCGAAAGTGTCCATTGCTGAGGTGTGTGGAGCTGATGACAATGTAGTAACACGCCATGGGGAACCCGAAGCTTCCATACACGGAGTCCAGCCAAGAGAGAGTGAAACAAGTCCACCCAACAAGCCTTTTCTTTTGTTTCTCTGTCTCAGATGAAAGGCACAAGCTCACTTTCCCTCAGTCAGGAACGGAGCGAGCGTGTTCCCTCATCCTCTCGGATCCTCAAACATCAGTCATTTCTCATCGCTCCGTCTGCTACAGTCACTTTGTGGGCTTTTTCTGATGTGCCTCTGCTTCTTATACTAGCCTCCAGCAATGCGTTATCCCGCTCTCTCCTCTTCCGTGCAACGGCAAAGAGAGCTGCTCTCTCCTCTTCCTCAGTCTCGACTCTCTGCGCTGGGCTGAAGTGTGTCTGGGCTGAGTCTCCTGCTCGTTGCGCAAGTGATACGCGCTAGTGAGAGAGCTCCGCTGGGTCTGGCAAAAGAAAGCATGGTGTTATAGCACGCCGTGCGTTGCCGGTCCAATGAACGGGGCCAATGGCGAACAAGCCCCTGGTCTGATGGTGAGGACTGGGATGAGAATTGCATCTGTCACATGCTGCTCTT
Organism: Enteromius afrohamiltoni; assembly: GCA_034779775.1. Lineage (NCBI taxonomy): Eukaryota > Metazoa > Chordata > Actinopteri > Cypriniformes > Cyprinidae > Enteromius > Enteromius afrohamiltoni. The sequence goes on from JAUYWG010033985.1 coordinate 19,962, forward strand.
CCAGATCCACTGAGTCAGCCTCCATTCTCTCTAGCCAACCAGGATTCAGCATCTTTTTCCTCTCACACACCCCCTCTCTCTCCCTCATTAGTCCTCTCTCTCTCTCCCTCTCACTCGTGAGCGAGTTCTTTCTCGGCAAGAAGCTGAGGCAGCAGTCAGGAGCAGGTAAATTCAGGCTGAGGCACTGAGAGAGACGGTATGCGTTACATCCCCTATCATCCATCTTTTATCAGGTTAATGTGTTCGAGAGTTGCCATGAAAAGATTTATATGTTCTACAGACACAGATACCTGCAAATCAAAAGTCCCAGATGGTGCAGTTTACATTAGGTATTTCCTAATGAGCAAGTGTCGAAATCCATAAAGCCACTTCTATAATAGTAATTTACATGCTGATATGACAGAACTGAAGACTCATGACTTCTTTATGAAGAAAATTGCATTATAGATGCTAACTGAAGAAAGATCAAACAGCAATTTTTAACTCATTTTATTTTAATGAAGGCTGGAAAAAAACAAGCTTCAAAACAGAGCCGCGCTTGAGAACTGGGAATCCTGGGTTAGAGTTCTCTGGATGCATTCATTGTGTGCCTATTTAAGGACTACACTGACTGCACTAAACAGAAAGAAAGAAAGAATCGTATGAGCTTCTATAGAGCATGTGGCTGCATGAAACATGCCAGAGAGAGAGAGAGAGTTCCCTTCCCACCCCCCAATTTTAGAAGAGCAATAATGCTTCGTAACTAAGCAACGCAGTTTCTGAATCAATTCTAAATTGCATACAGTAGGAGAGGCAGATGTAAGGGGCAAGACGAGTGGGTGCGAACACGTACAAATGTGTACAAATGTGTCTTTCAATATGTTCGTAACTGGTAACTTTGCAATAATTCTAAAAAAAAATAATAATAATTAATTAAACGACAGGAAACATGCCATTACTGGATTACATTAATGAAACCTACCATGACAGGAAGACGTCTTGGCGTGTTTGAGACTGCAGAATAATTGAGCGGGGTGGAAGACAGATATCTTGGAAAGCACTGTGACCAACTGCCAATTAAAATGAACCATCAGGGGCTGATTTCGAATGGAAGAACAAATGCTGCTATTCATTTCATAAGTGTTTAAACCTGCTCTTGAAAAATGATTCTTTTAATATAGCGAGAGTCAAGATATAATTTGGAAAATCGGTCCTAGTTCACAGTGCCCATGTGGTATCTTTGCTGGAAATTCAGCATAATTTTGTATAATGCATAATCATGTAGTTATATCTATGTAATATTTTTTGAGACTTACATTCTTGAGAATATACCATAAAGTTGTATACTAGATAATTTATATATATATATATATATATATATATATTAGATAGATGTCATACTATATGTAACTCTTTCTCATATTATTAAGTTAAGTTTGTTTTTTTTTTGGTTATGTCTTTTTTTTTTTTTGCTGTCACACCGTAGTCCAATTTACTTTTGTCAACTACCCATATATACACACAGACACGTACAAAAAAAAACAGAAGTGAAAACTTTTTTGGTTTGCAAAGGACGGATGATTTTGAGATGGCCTACAAAATGCTTAAACAAATCATCGTTCATTATTTATCTAAATGCATTTATTGACCGCTAAATCATTAGGTTTGTAATGAGTGTGGTGTGGACCATTTCACTGAGAGAAAACACCAAATGCATTTCCGATAAAGACGATTCTCTTCCTCTTTACCAGCCGATAACTGCAACCACATGAAAACCATTATTAGTAAACTAATGGAAACAACGTCCTATGAACCGCTTTACCTTGCAGCAACAGCCCAGTCTGTGCAGAGGAATATCACTGAATAATAACTGCAACCATAGGGAAGAGGAGGAAGAAAGTTTTCCTCAGAACTGCTATAGTTTGACCTGTCAGCTGTCGAGGAGATTTGTTCCAAGTGAAAAGCTCCACTTCGCTGGTGCTATCGGTGTGGTCATGCAGCATACAGTGGTATTCAGTTAAGGGCATGCACATAAGGCAGATTGGGTCCCTGTTTCCATCTGTCTTTCTGTCAATACTCGTTGAGCTGCCCACCAACCTCTGCAGTTCAAGACAATGCACAACCACTAAAGGCTTTTAGAAATAACTTACGTGTGGGTGGTTTGATTCTTCTCAGAAAACAATGTTAATATATTCTGCAATCAGCAGACTTATGATGACTGTATCTTGGAAAGCAGGATGTGCCTGTTCATTATCAACAACCTGCAATAAAAAGTGCTGTCTTTTTGGAACATCGACTATACACACAGACACAATCCAGAGTAATTTTTCTCACTTACTCCTCAACAAAGACACAGCTACACTGCCAAATCTTGTAACTACAGCGCTGTTTCATGGTCTGATGATAAAGCGCAGTTGTTGGAAAGGACAGGCTTTGTTCTTCATAATAATGGCATTCAGATCTGAACAATGAGCCAAGTGCACAAACACGAAATTAGCTTTGACTGATTGCTACCTGTGCGATCGCCTCGGCGCTGCCTCCCACCCAACATGCATGACATTTCATAAACCAGAAAATTACAAAACCCCATTATTCTTCTATAATATGCAGCCATGCATGCAACAACTTTCATTCCTCTTACGTGTTAGCACAGCAGTTCCAGAAATTGTGAACATGGCAAATTAAACAGATCTGCTGTCATCGTCCCCTGCGCGGTTCAGATGTAGTAGGAAAGTTTTTGCCAGCATGACAGAAAACTTTCAACAGAAGTGGTGTAAGAAGAACAGACTTTCTGCTGAGAGGTTGATATTCTGGATTCTAATAGACCTGAGGGACGTATCCGGACGTGGATCAAACCAGGGGTGTCACTCTATTCTATTTATACTCACCATATAACAAAAGCGCTGTTTTATTACCTCTATTTAAAATAAAGCTAATCTTGCACTGCATTCTAGTGAAGTGGTGATTTTAATTTCTCAATAAATCAATTGTATTAAATCAATTCACTAAAATTATTAGTTTAATTTAGAGTTTAGTATTAGTTTAATAGATTAATATCTGCAGGTTAAACCCAATATGCCATTAGGGGTCCACATGGGATTCATGCAGTTATTTTGATGTCACAATCACAGTAAATCGCAGAATCATTCACTCAACTGCTTTGTTCACAAACAAAATAAGCTGCATGTTACAGAAGTAGCAACTTGTTAAAATTTGAATGCAAGCTTGCAGCTGATTAAAAAAGAAAAAGGTAAATAATTTGTGAATTTACAAATAAATAAAAGGTATACATTAAGGATGCACAATTTCAGTCTGGTTATTTTTGAAGCAACCTTTTGCCTGACTGGTGATTATATTCATTCAATGAAAGTATAATACACATATAACATTATGATTGTGTTTTAGATTAAATAAAGCAGTAATATATGTCATAGACCCAGATCAAAAGCTATAGCTTACGCAAGTAAAAATCACAAACATGACTCTTGTAAATTAAATAAAATTATATACTGTACAGATACACTCATTACATCTTCAAATAAAATGCTTCTATGTATATTAAAATGTCACACAGGGTGTCAAGGTTGACCCTTGATGGAGAGACCGTCATAGTGGCAACTGCCAATCACATTCGTTTTCTGTTGTTACATGAACGTGCTTCGCTAGCATCTGGAACAGGGTATTTGCATATTTGCATAGGGTTATCTGATTGGCTGATGCCTGCAGGGACAGAAGCTTTTAACTTCTGCCAGTGTATGAGTAATGCCAGTGAAGCAATGCAACGGACCCACAATTCCGTTCGGCAAAGCTTGACGTCACTCCAAAGTAAATAAACCCTCTTTCAGACTTGTTAACCTGTCTGCTTAACATCTTTGCAGAAACAAGCTTGTTTGCAAGTCAAGTGGAAAGCACAAGACACTGCCATACATGTAACTTTGAGTCTTGAAAGCATCAGAGATGGCAGGACGGAATAAAGCCATGCATTCTGCTTCCTGTGTTTCTGCCGCTGCCTCAAAAGACGAAATATAATAATACAGCGCAGCTGCGACAACAACATGTTGTCATATCATAAGACAACATCTGCATTGTTTTTATCATAGGCATAACAATGAACGGCACTAACAGAAACCAACTCAACTATTCACAACTTTTCTTTTGGTTCCTATTACACTAATTCATTCACGAACTAAACACCACTACTTCAAGCAGGTCTCAACCACCGTCCCTATAGTAACGTGCATATACTGCTGTAATATTTATAGTGTGCAGTATACAGAGCGTAATGCTGTGCGTATGCAACTATGCTAGCATCTAAATATATAGACTCAGAGCTAAAATTGTAGAACCGTGGGGTATTTTCTCCCTTCGAACTGAACAGCAGCTTCACCATGTTGTTTCGCTACAGTCGCTCATGTTGGCAAAGCGAGAGAAGTGAATCTAAAAGGATAACACACAGAGAGCTTTGTTAAACAAGGGAACTTTTTGGCAACAACCACACAGCTCCGACAGATTTAAAGCTCTGAGCTCAAGAGTACATATGGAGCAATGAGCCGACCGCTGCTTGGGGAAAACTGCTCAAACTTCACCCAGCTGACAGAGGAACAGACAATGTCAGAGAGTCTGACCAGCTGGAAGATTCTGCCCCGCTTAATCTCAGACTTATTTGCAGAAAGTCTCTCAAGGTGCTGGGGTATGAAGGTCTTAGTGTAAGAGAAAAAAAAAAAGTAGGTGTTCTATTAGTTGAACGGAATTCTCCTATAATAGTTTTGAAGAGTGAAACTATAACTCCTTTTCCGGATTGCAGAAGCTTTCCTCTCTCTGTGCCATATGGACATCAGACTGGGGTGTTCTGAACCGTAGCCTGCTCCCAAATTAATTAAGTCATTAATTTGTAGCACAAGGGAACATTTGAAACTTGTTTAACTCTTGTCACAGTCTGTCGTATTCAAGTTTATTTGAACATGTCTGTCATGATGTCTGCCTAATGCCATGCAAGCCTGACATAATGGGTCGTGACAGCCTGTGAAATGCCGTCTTAATAGAGCCGCTTGCAGAAGGTCAGCTGAACCTTTGATGAAACCTTGAGAAACAGAGTTCAAAAGAAAAGGCTTTGATGCAGCATAGCCTGTAGCCGTATTAATATTCGTGAAAATAACTATGACGGTAGCTAAAGCGATAATCACAGAAACAAACTAATTAGTTAAATGGATGGGTCCACATCTGAGGTGAAGTCATATTGGAAAATTGTCATTTCTAACCCAGTTTTACAGTCGGTGCGTAAATGGACTTCTGTGTTGCAGTTGCAGCTAAAATTCAATAACCGCACAGTAATCACTTTACCCTTTCGAAAATTATTGATCTGGACACAGTCGTCTCTCCCTGAATTGATATCAGAGTCTGATATTCCTATGGGTGCTAATCTAGCATCACCGAAGCCACTCTCCCCTCACTTCTGAGCAGAAAAGTTGACGGGCCTCAGAGACGAGCGGTTTATTAGCACAGCTTCCACGGCAACTACAAAGGTGGATACTAAAAATACTCAGCAGTGGCTGTACAAAGCGCACACCCCTCCTGCATGCAAGAAATCTGTGAATGACACTTCACAGTGCCGAGGATCATGATGGCATGAAGAATGACAACTAGTGGCTTCAAGTGTCACACAATCGCTGATGTTGTGGTGGTTTCCCCCGTCCTGTTCTCGACCCAAACTGATATGCGTGCAAGTTACATGCTCTCTATGCTGACCTGAGTGATCAGAAATACTAGGACGACTGTCAAAAAGCGCTGTGCATTATGCGTATTCTAAATATTTCAATGTATGCTGCATGGTTGTTACGTTACTTCACATTATTATTTGACATTTGTGGAAACGTCTTTATAAATATCTTAACTTCTGGCAATTGAATCAGATGAGTCAGTAAAGTATTATTAAAGAGAGACTAATACTGCTTCTTGTAAATTCCTCTCAATGGAAATGGTAGGTTGAGTCAAGAAAAGTGTTTTTAAGGGAATACAGTGTTGATCGTTTTACTGAATGAACATGAAATTGCAGTTTGTTCTATGCACGCAAAAATATACATTCTGTGTATACATTCTTATTTTGAAACTTATATTTAAAGCAATATTGTTCATGTGTTTTTGAAAGTTTGATTGCATTCAGATCATTTTCTTTGGTCCCCAGTTTAAGATGTACGATGTGATTGCTTTATTTATGGCTGAATTTATTGTGTGAACACTCTAGATCTGCAAGCACCTCTTTACATTCTCTGCATGATTGTTGCTTAGATGACTGATGATTTAGTCAGTACATCCAAACACATCAGAACTGACAGCGAAATTGATTGAAATGCATGCAGTACAGGTTGTTTGCCTCATTAGTAACGTTTGAAATGGATAGTGCTTTTGATATTACACAACTGAAATGGCAGGAACTCTAATCATATCAGTGTCCATAAAATGATTGGTACTAATAATAAAAGTCATAATAAAACGTTTTCTTAAAGGGCTCATCCGGTGCCACATGCACTTTTTCAAGCTGTTTGGACTGAAATGTGTGTTGGGAGTGTGTGTACACAACCACCCTACAATAATTAAGATCCACCTCAAATGCATGTCGGTGAGATAGATGATTGACAGCAGTGTGTCACACTGACTGAACTGGTGTCTTACCCCTGAGTGAGTTGTCATCAGTCCGAGACGCAGAGACAAGCAAGACTCCTAAGCGATTGAGGTGTTTTGTTGTTGAATGTATTAATGAACATAGCAGTAGTGATTTGTTTCCAACATCTCAGTGACTGAAGACGCAGAGGATTAACGTTACGTTTGCTTCTGAAGGGAAACGCGCCCTTGATCAACCAAAATGCATTTATGTTCGTGCAAATCATTCATGATCCAGCCTCACCTCCAGAAGCAGTGAGTTTAATGTCTTTTAATGAATCTTTGCAAATCTCCTTTCCTAATAATGTGCTAGTTAGGAAGTTTCACTATGAATATGGCTTAAGAAAAAATCCTCTGAGAGTGCCTCGGATAAGAGGGGCGGGGTCAGTGGAGCTTGTGAAGATTTAAAGGGGAAGTACACAGAACAGAGTGATTTCAAAAGAGCTGTTTATGACAGGGTAAAATTAGCATTTTTTACATTATCTTTGAGAAATTTTACAACAAACTATATTACAAACTTTTCATTAAGACCCTAAAGAATCATATTAGCTTGTGGAAAATGTGGAAATTTCTGCTTTGTATGGCTCCTTTAATATAGCACTTTGTCTGTGCTCAAGATGCAAGCAAATAGCAACACTTTTGAAGTATAATAACACCATAATTTATATATATGGGTTTATGAATGGTAACATTATGTTTAGGTCTAATGTCACGACTGCCCTTTATTTTACAGTACTACTTGCATGTACTTATAGTGCACTTACCCATGAAAGTATTGGTAATATAAGGTAACTAAATGGGTTGGGGTTCAGGGCAAGTACCTTGTTATTACATAGTTGTTGTAATTAATACAATAAGTACACAGTATGAGACACAGGATTGAAAAATAAAGTGCTACCAATATTTTTTTGTATATCGCTGGGCACTATAAAATGATCATTTATAAATATTTTATGAATGACAGCATAGTAGTCTGAATGAATTAATTCAGAAAAAAGAATAAAATTTCCCAATATACAGTACATATGATTACTACCGCAGTTCACCCAACTGTGAAGCTCTGCACACAAAACAATGTGACAAAAATAGCGATTTAGCATTTGATGGGAAAAAAAGAGCCTTGTTACTGGAAATATAATATTCTTAAAACAGCTGAGCTAAACTAAAAATGCAGCCATATTTCATAGAAGGTGAGACCCATTTTTGATATTTGTGGGCTTAGATATATCCTCTATTCTTATTAGAGGGTTTGTTTAACAAGGTTTAAAATATGTGTGGCATATTGAAGTACAAATATGACAGCCGTATTCTTTACACAAATGTCATTCTCCATTTCATTTCTTTCTCAAATTGATTTATTAGAGTGGTGAGCCTTAATATGTATTTATTTTTATATTTATATTTTCTTTTTTTCTTCTCTGTCTCTCTTTTTTGTTTTCTTGTTTGAAAATTAATAAGTACATATAAGTACAAATTAATAAAAAGGCAGTTAAAACTAATATCATTGGCACTTTATTTACAGTGGTTACCCTCAACACTGGTGTCAAACATACTTTGCAACAAATTACAAAATATTCAATGTCTCTAATGCAGCAACAAAATACCTAAAGAATGTAAACAGCAGTGGTTGAAAGACATAAATATATTGGAAAAAGTGAATAGAAAAAGAATTCCTGCAGTGTAATGCCTTTTTTGTGCTGTCTCCCCAATATCATCCTTATCACAGCAACATTAGCATACATATTGTACCTCCATTCAGAGTATCTGGGGAGAGCAAACATGTATGTTAAAATTACATCACCTCAATCTGAATCAGTCTATGGCATTACGTCGAGATTCTTGAATCTAGAGAAAGTAGAACAATCCTCTTAACATACAAGCAGTGACACTGATGGGCTCAGAAACATTTTCAAAAAAAAAAAAAAGATGTACATAAATTACAGGGAATGGGTGGTGCTTTTTTTTTGCTAAGGTGAATAAAAGTGATTTATAATTTGTTTTAAAATCTCACATTCATCACTGCAGGAATGTTCATCTGAGGGGAAAAAAGCAGATGCGTAATCTCTATCAATATTCAGAGTGTGTATGTCAGAGTAACAGATTAATGTTTTGCTACTTGAACAAGAAAAACAAATCAATTGTGACGCTGAAGCATAATAAAGTGAGTGGGGGAGACACCAAAAATTAATCAACAATATTGATTGTCTAAAAGCCATTTCACATTCACGCCAACACACAGGCAGACAGTCTTTTACATCGAAAGGTTTCAATGAATGTCTTGCCATATGAATATTTAAATTATATTAATTATAAATGTAAATTTAATTATATACATATTAAAATAAAGAAAGAATTAAATAAATATTTAAATAACGTTAATTAATAGGTTGCCTTAATTTTGTAATTAAAAATCATTGCATAAATAGCATAATAAAAATAAATAAATTTGCCTTATGTTTAAGTATTTAAATGTGTTAGAATGAATTTGCGTTAGAATATTTATCTATTACTGTTTATTTTGTGAATACATCATATTCTTGGGAAGCAAGATCACCCAAAAAGATGTCTAAGGGTATACTTTAAATTGCTTGTATTTTTAATCAACATTTTCAAGTATTTACATTTCCATGTCCTGGGATGTTTTGTCAGCAGTTATAGAGGTGAAACTGGTGTGGAGAAACCACAACACGTCCTCCTTTCTCTAGGGATGGGTTTTGTAATGCACGCAATAGTTTTGTCACTGTTTAATATCCGTACTCCATGAGCAAAGCCAGCAGAGGAAACATGCCAACTGCCATGTTCCTCTGGAAAAAACCTAAATCCTTTCAAGTGGTTTAAAATTCAAATGGCACCAAATCATTCATTACATGCGCGTGATTCAGTGAATGCTCCCAGAAAGCATTTTTTTGAGGCGAATGAGACAAATGTGATGTAAGACACAGTAACCCAATACATAGCTAAAAGATTTGTATGTGTTCTGTTTAGTGAACATTGTCACATTATTTGGTGGATTCTCCAGCACATTTCAGAGTTGCGTCTCAGCTATCTAAATTATGCATGGCAGAGAGAAAGAAATAAAATGTTCCTTTTTTTAACAAACCATTAAAAATCGGAAATTGCACCAGCAGAGCTCAAGTCAAACTTACTCAAAACTCAACTCCTCATATGTTGCCAATTAATAACATCTGTGCTCGTAAGTAAACGTACTCATCTCTGCTGGGATCCATCCTATAACAGTGCACTGGCTGTTAATTAGATTTCTTACATTGAGTCCAGGGTTAAAAACGTCCCTTTCCTAGGCAGCATGGATTTTTATCGTTTCTGCATCAACAGGGACTATGTGATAGCATCTCCCCTGGAGCTCTGCCCTATCTTAGTTCATCTCATCCATCTAACACTGAAGGGAGTGCTGATCCTCCCGGCTGGAGCGTTTGGAGGTGTTCATGCACAGCTGTTGATAATGGAATATTTGCACCTCCCAAAAACAAACATAATGACCACAGGCATGTACATTGCAATATCACCCCCTGGGCAAAACAGCAAAAAACACTGTAAAATACTTAAAAAGAGCTTTCACCAAACACTAAGAGGATCTGCTAGTATCCATCAGTGACAAATATACTGCTGACAGATGTCTCTCTCAAGGTGCAATGTCTTTCTTCTTAGATTATGATGGATCAATACCTGTTGAGATTTATATTCAGTGATGTCCAAATATACTTTTTGTTGTGAAAGTGCTCTGTAATTGCTGGGTTCCTGTGTGTCTGCTGTAGGAGCTGAGGCCCTAAAATGCCTCTCATTGATGCAAGATCTAAATACTTCATGGAGCCTATATATAATCATGGTTAGTTTTATCCCGTGCCAACAAGACTGTTCTCGTATCCATTGAAAGGACTGGCAGCTGTTTCAATAAATAAATAATTCAGGACTTTGGTAATTTATAAATCAATAATTCATTATGGTTGATTACCACTAAATCACTACTGTTCAAAATTTATACATTTTTTTCTTCAATTAAAAATAACATTTTATAAACAAGCCATTATAGGTGAATTTAGATACATTTTTGTAATAAATGGTAGTAATAAACAAATAGCTGAAATATATTTCATACTTAAGTTCAGTTGCTGCCTTAATTTTTTAAGTGGAATATAATCAACTTGGTTGTGTAAGTCATGTCCACTTAAATAAAAAAGTTTTTTTATTAAACTTATTTTGGTGAGTTAATGTAAAAACATAAGCTGCCAGGAAAACAAATTAAATGAATGACTTATATTTCATAAAAAAAAAAATAGACATTTCTCATGAAATTTTCTTTTATGTTCAGCTCAAAGTAAGTCATACAGGTTTAGAACAACATGAGGCTGTGTAAAAGAATTTATACTTTTGTGTGACTTGCTCTCTGAAGTCAGTGTTCAACAACAGCAAAGATAATCTAAGCATTAAAAAAAGAGTAAGTGAATTAAAAAATAAAAATACATTTATATGTATATAAGCTGGATGGTGCAATATTGCGCAAGAGATACTGTGCAACCAACCTAGGCTCATTAAAAATACGTGCCTCTTCATACATTTCAGCAAAACTGAAAAAACTTACCTATACATACGAATATCTGCCGTTTCTAGTTGGAATGAAAACTCCCACAACCTTTATTCCTTTTCACAAAAAAATATGATTTACAGATACATTTCTGAATACATTTTTAAATTTAAAATGGAAAAAATGTAATCTGCAATGTAATCAGCTATCAGGTAGCTGTAGGGAATATTTACAATGCGATAGAGCATTAATCTTTAGTGACACTCGCTGGATTTTAGAATTCTGAACAGCCACAAAACATACCTCGAGCAGCATTATAAAAACACTGCAATACGTACCTGTATCATTCTAATACAAACGTGCCACGGTTACCTATGTGTTTTACGTACGTCAAACGTGCATTTCACTTTGAAACTCCGGCAAAACATGCAGTAAGGTACAGGGTTTTTAATACTTATGGGGTTGCAGAAATGTATGTAGCGGCACATATTTCTAGCGAGCCTGGGTTGTCTAAAACACTAAAACAACTTTAACCTATCAGCTTTCTAAGTGTACATTATCCTGAGTCAGTGCTGTAGGGTAATGCCACTAAAATTCTCTTCAATGAATGGTAATGAAGTGTGGGTAAAGACCAGAGCTGGAAACCCAGATTGAAACTGAAGAAAAAGTGATACGTTATCTGTGGAATGGTTGGGTTTCTGCATTACCATTGTGCCCATGTGCAACGCACTTAACCCCAGGTTACTCCTGGGGCCATGCTCCCTATCAAGTGTACTGTAAATTGCACTGGATAAAAAGCTTCTGCACATAATCTAATAAAAACCTTTTTATATTGCCGGCAGCTAACAAAGAGTCCAGTACCAAGAGTGGAGAAATTCTGTAAATATGCAAATCAAGGAGCTTTCTGAATAGGCTATAGTTGTCGTGTTGTAACCCAAGCAGCACATTAAGTCGGACAGTCATGGTTTTTGAGTCCCAGAAGAGGATGTGACAGAGAGGAATATATCAAGTGACAGGAAGTGAGCAAATAACTATATTAAAGATAAAAGAGCTCCAACTGCATGTCTTTTCAAACTCAGTGTGCCTGCTCTTAAATGAACCACCACAAGCTATGAATACAGCACATATGTGTGAGTCAATAAAATGAATTGACTGGAGAGTAAAAGCACTTAGAAGAATTCAATATGCAAGATGATCAACTGTGTGCACTACAGTGGCACATATAATTTCACAACCCGATTCAAATAGCACTTATATTATGATCTTTCACTTCTCTTCATCAGAAGGAATAAATAAAGTGAAGCTTTGGAATCAATGTACTGCAGAAAATATTTATCTCATCTCTAGGCTATTTTATTCGGTTTGCCAGTAAACATATCTAAACGTTTATAAAAACAAGACAGATTGCACAACTCTCAAATACCAGATTCTGATTGGTCAATCATAGCATGATTTAGATGTCCAATATTTATATATTATTTATATATAGCCAACAACTTTAATGCTTTATATTTCATGTTCATGCATTTATCTGTTTTGTAAGTAAGAATTCAGCAAATAACCTCCTTTTGGGGATAGAAAACCCTACTGCTTCTCATTACCTTGACTGTCTACACTGTCCCGTTTTATGATTACAAGAACTGTGTAAGATAATAACTTGTTTCAGAGAACATTGAAGTAAATCATTGTTTTTATCCCACTGGCATTTGTTTCCACTTTTTTCAAGCATAAACCTCTGTACAACAATTTGCCATTGGGGCTCTTAATTCAACACTACTTCTTATATTATATTCTCTGTAAACAAGCATTATCATATGCAATTTCCCTTCAAGTTAATTAAACTTGTTTTAAAGATATTTGTACTGAAAACAAGCCAAAAATACTGAAATGGTTTGTGACAGTAATGTTTTTTTTTTCTCTCTCTCCAATTCGGTCCAGTTGACTAGTTCTAACATACCAAATGGTAATTGTGGAAACCTGTGTCGGTACAAAAATAGCAGCGCTCATAAGCTCAGAGCAAATCAGCCCTTTATGAATATACTGTGAGCTGTGGCACCGATTATACCAGGCAGCTAAGTAAAGCGGCAATTACCTGACATCCCCAAGAGATCTGGAAAAATACCCACTTGCGAACATGGCACAACAAATCCATTTCATATTTGTCATTGTATCTGTTCCTACAACAATTACCACCACGTTAATGAAATCATCATCACTAAATGATCTCAATGGGCACAACTGCTACACTGACGGGGGACTTGTGGCATATGCCTGACAGCAATAAATTTTCCAACAAAAACATGCTTGGGGAAAGAAAAGATATACTTCACCTGCTTATGCAACAACATGTGTCTACTGATGTGCAGCCGGTGCATGAAGTGGGATGGTACTCACAAGAACAGAATACCAGCGATTCTGGGCTACTCTGTTCAGTACAGGTAATTATTCTTAGATACCGCCAGCTCTCATTAAGCGTCGACACTCTCTTCTGTTCTTGCTTGGCAAGACAGACAAGCCCTCTTGCTCCCACTAGACAAAGACTGTTAGTCACACAAGCCCAAGAACTTTTATCGCTAAAGCTGGTGCATATATCGTAGCTTAATCTAGGAAAATTCTATCCATTCACATACTGGAGGTAATGAATAGGGGCTTATATATTAAACTAAAATGGTCATTAGATAGTAATTTTTGATGGCTGGCACAGATATCTTAAAATGCAAGGTGGTTGAAAAGTAATACATAATTTAAAGATAGCAAATACTGGTAGGAAAAATCAAATAGATTCATAATTTAGATTATTGTCTTGTCAGGCATATTTACAACAAAAATCTATTTATGACACATTAAAACATTCGTTATTTATAAAATCACTTTTGTGAGGATGTTTTGATGCAGACATCTTGACGTCTTGGACCCATGTATGTATGTATGCCTGTAGTATAAATATTAAAATAATATTTTCCCACAGCCATGTAGCATGGAAGATTGATTGTACAAATATCCGCTGAGTAGTTACTGCGACTGGAATATGATTTTGTGGAATATCCACTTCAAATGTCATTTCATTAAGCGCAGAAGCAGCTTTTTCAATACAGCAATACAGCATACAGGATTTGGGGCTTAATAGATGATAAAAAAAAAGCCAGAGACATAAGCAGAGGTCACAGGAGACTGATGGTGCAGTAATGGGGGAGATAGAGAGAGAAAGACACAGGGAATCAGATGGCAGCGTGTTCAGGACTGAGTGCCTTCCTTGGTATCGACAGCAGATCAATGCCTGTGGTTGTGTATGGAGGGTATGTGCGGATATAAACAATACAGTCAAATGCTGCGGTGAAGGTGACTGTTTGAAGATGACCCTGATGCTGCTGGAAAGCATCCCCATCTCATGCCCTTTGTGCTAAGCGAGCATGAGATATCACATTCAAACGCAAAAAGGAGGCGTCAGCCTTCAATCCCGCGACAAAATCAAGAGGAGGAGAGAAATAGAAATCAATGCAAGACAACCTGGAAGAAAACAGGAAGCTATCTCTCCCTGATGCAACCAATACCTAAAGTGATAGCCTGTGCTTGGGCTGCAGTCCCAGGCTCAGACAGACTAATCAATGCCTGGTGTCCCGCATTAACTCCAAGGCCCATGTCTCTTCTCCCAGACTGAACATGATACTCTGTGGTCAAAGAGTTTCATCTTACAATTCATCTCGCAACAATGAAAAGTTTGATTGTGAAAATCCAGCTCCGGTCTAGATTTGGGCATCCACAGTTTCCAACAGAGGGTTACTTGATGGTTCCTTTCTGTCCATTTACTACAAGAAAAAAGTTTGATTTTCACAGTTCAGTAATCATGGTTGTGGCATGGTTTGTTAAATGGTTGGTGCACTGCTATTAGGTGTACAGAGATTTAAAAAACTATACAGATAACCAATGTTTATGTTTAAGTCACAACAGAAAGTAGCATCATAACTCTTTTTTTAGTATTGTTTTGGATTTGGATATACAGATCATCAGTGGTTGACTGGACCCAATTGAACTTTCAGTTGCATGGTTCAAGTGGCAGGGTTAAAGAACGTCCTGCTTTCTAAATAAAAGAGCTACTCACTGATTGATGAAGTCACTGCAGCTGCCATTGGAAGCTCCATTTCCCATAGAATCATGGCACTATAAAAAATAGGCTTTTCTAACTCTATTTGAGCATAATGAAAAGCATTTTAGGGGCAGTTCATGTAATGTGATTACAAGTTCAACAATGTAGTTGTTCAAGATTTCAGGACTTGGTCTTGGATGTCTGAAATCATTTTTAGGGCTATAGTTTCTTGGCTAAATATTCTCCTAACATTAGCAATGGATACCACATAAAAGAAGTGTCAAAAAGAGAAACAATTGGTTGAAATTGAACATCTAAATCAGACATGCCAAAGGTACGCCCAGGTCATTGGCATGTTAAGTGGCTGCAGACTTGCTAGGTGGCAGCGACCCATCCTTAGTAATGGAGGAAGAAACAGCCAGCCAGTGTGCACTAGACAGATGGTTCCCCTCCCTGAATACATCTCATTTAATGATCTCATTCTAGTGGGTGTCATGCTCTCCAGCTTTGCTGTTGCTGGCAATTCTCAGCCTGAGTGGAATCATCTATGTATCATATAATTATAACGACCTGCGTCCGGCCCCGCGTTGTCATGCTGGATCTCATGAAAGTAAATGGAGCTTTATGGCGATAATGCTAGAGTGAACATATTCCTCGTCTCCCTCGTTGCCGAGCACTAAAATGTTTTGCCCATGGTTAACCATCATAAAAACAGAAGAATAAAGTATGGAATGAGGAAAAATAATGGCTTGATACACTTATGTAGCTCCCTTCTTAAACAAAGTAATTACACACTCCAGTCGGCATGCTGTTGAAATGACACAGAGTACATACCTCGCCGTAATACATATTTGCATAGAGAAAATATCATCGGCCATCAACAAAGGTGGACTCGGCGGGCTTTTAAGTCCTGTTTGCTCAAGAAATGCTATTTGCAGTTTGATTTCTCCCACTTTTTTACGGCTGCCAAGTTACACCCCTCCCCAGCCCCACCATCCTCTCCCACAAAATGCATCAGCCTTCTATTTGTCTTGGTAATAGGTCTAGGTAAAGCTTTTACTCTCCACACAAATTACCACTATAATATGCTCTGTTAATCTATCTAGTCAGGCCTCAAATATAAAAAGGGACATTTCGCTGAATGGAGGAATTTTCAATTGCAGGCAGATATTAGATTATTCTCTTCTTGATGGCCTGATGTGCTCTTTTTTCCAGTTGGATTTTGGCTCAGTAATGGGCTTGTGTGGATATTTCATTCACCACACTCTATGCAGCTGACTGCTGAATAGGCAGGAAATGGATGTGATTTTATGGCAATTGACTGAATCAATAATCTCCATTTGTGGCTGCGTATTGTTGTGGTACGTCTTACTGCAAATGAAACCTTTATGAGAAGACAACTGAATAATAGCTGCTTTCTCAAAAGCAGCACTGTAAACCATCTTTTTAACCTTCTTTCGACATGCGGCAAGTTTCACAAGCACACTTTCTATCATGCAAATAGATATAACAAGAGGCTTCTACAAAACTGCATTCATTTACATATGTATTCAAGCTAGAGAGGGAAATGGGCACATTTGCATTGCGTGTATACCATTCTGTTTCATCCCTAATTCTTCAAATCCCTTCATAAACAGGATACATGTAACTCCTAATCCACATCGTACAGGAATCCCAGCAAAGAGCACTAATCTTAAATGCAACAAAGGCTGACTACAAAGCCCTTTCATACTGCAAGCTCTGCATTAGTCTTTCAGTACACGAGGTGGACAAAATGTCTTTTAATATACACCACCATTCAAAAGTTTAGGGTCAGTGGAATGTCTTAAAATGTTTTTAAAAGAAGCTCAGAGGCTGCATTTAAAAATACAGCAAACTCATAACATATTTTTCACATATTATTACAATATCATTATATTTCATTATATTTAACAAAATGTTTTCAGCATCATTACTCAGTCTTCAGAGTCACATGATACTACATTAATCAAATATGTTGACTTGCTTGTTAAGAAACATTTAATTTGATTAATGTTGAAAACAATTGTGCTGCTTAATATTTTTGTTAAAATAATTTTAAATGGCTTTAAAAGGTAAACTTTTCAATTCAATGTGTTTCAATGTGTCTTTGCTGAAAAAAAAGTAAAAAAAAAAAAAAAAGAAAAAAGAAGTGTACATATCCCCAGATTTACCGGTAAAAAAACGAACCTAACGAACAAAATTTTATATTAAAAATATAATGAGCACAACAAAGTGTGCCTAGAGCAGTATTTAGGCTTTGATGCCACCAACTTCCAAGAAATATCATTGTGTTTTTGTGTCATTTGAAGGACCAAGAGCCCCAAGAGAAATTCCATTGACATTTAAAAGGGAAACTTTTAAAGAAAATCCATATAATCATGTGTGGTTATATACAGCGAATAACCCACACTCTGCAAAGTCAGATATGCTACTCCACTGTGGTGTGTAATATATGCAGGGGTTACACAGAGGCAGCTATGGAGCTAAATAGGAAATGATGGTGGTACTGTGGAACATCAATCAGCGTTCCTCCACCAAGAGTGCAGATGCTGCATCTTCGGTGTGGCCGACTACAGTGATGAGAACAACTTTTGTGCTGTGAGCTGACAGGTAAGACTGAGCGCATGCAAAATTGTCAGGAGTGAGAGGGAGAGAGAAAGAGTGACAGAAACAAAGACTGAGGGCCCGTGAAAGACTGTCTCTGTACATCATCTATGCGCTTCATTTCCAGTACTTTGGCGAGACGCATGAAGCTGTCAGGAATCTTTACAAATAAAAGTGTGTTCCGAATCAAGATTGGACCGCTCGGGCCTCTGGGCCTTCAACACTGAGGAAGGGGGGAAAAAAGATAGTCAGAGCAAAGAACAAGTCAGAACAGACAGGCTTTGCTGCAGCAGGGCGAATTGGAAGCGAGGTAGCTCCTGGACATACTTTCAGGGTACTAAGAGGCAGTTTTTATTATGTATTGATTTTCAAATGCTTTTCTTGCTGTCCTGTTATCCCAGCTCCAAACAATAGGCTGTTTTACCCAGAGACCACCAGGGTTAGATCAGCTCGCTCTCTGGTTTGAAATGCACCGGGCCTTATAGATCTCACCGTTCTATATTTCACAACACAAATGATCTGCAACACCAGTCTGTTCACTCATGCTAAGTGAAGTGTTTTAGGCATTTTGAGGTATCGATGAAACCTATTCCAGGAAATTCCGATATTAAAGCACACAGTCAGGCCTTTCCTCAAGTACAAAAAGATTGAGTCGTAATCTGAAATGTGCATGAATTATTTTGCTTCATTAACCTCCTATCTCGACTCAGAGTGATGTTCGGCAGATCACCATTTTCACTAGACAACAGAGAACATGCTCTTCCACCATCTTGTGCCCAGGGGGTAAAGAGCCAGATATCCTACTGTTTGATCACTGTTAAGATGTCATCTAGACTGTAAAGCAGTCTGATCCATTACACTTCCTCCCGATATAAAACAACCTGATGAAATACTTAATGTCTGTGCCTTGCATTGTCTCCATCTTCTTTTTCATTAAAATGATCTATTTTTACTTTCTTCGCCATTCAATAACCTGGTATCAATGCACTGTCTCCCCAATGACATTTCCCTCAGCAAAATCTGAAAAACTGTTGAGAAAGCCAGTGTACTATGAATGCTCATTGCTCTTTTATTGATCCCATCTTGCCCAGGATCATGCAGATTGGTGCCCGGCTTTCTCCCTGTAGCAACCAAAGGAGTCATACTTTTTTGCCACTGCCGATTTTGTCTCCACTGCTTTATGAAATGGCTTGCAGCGGAAGAAAGAAACATCTGCAGAAGAAACATCTACAATTTTACAATATTTCAATTTAGATTTAGTATGTTATAATGACTGTTATCAATATCCACGGCTAGAATCAGCTATTCTGCATCTCTAATCCATTCGAAAGAAACCACAAAACAAAATGCAAATAACTGTGTCCCTGTTCCAAATATACTGTACAACAGCTACAGTTATCAGGTTATTGCCCCTATTGTGCCATTTTTAAGGTTCCTAATACTGTTTTGTATTGTACTGTCTTCTACAATCAGTTTACATGCATGCAAGGCGAAAAAACACCTTTGGCGCAAATAGAGGCACTTTACGGGTTACTTAGAACTCACTTCTCTTCATTCTTATCTCACATTTGATATTTGACGCTGCTAATCTATGCATTTATCCACTGACCTACAAAATCTTCAGACTTACAGCAACAGAAAGATTCCATTAATATTTCAATAAAATATTTAAATATATATTTAATTTAATATATAAAAAATTAAGTTAATTTTTCTCAGCAAGAATGATTGCTTCTTCAAATCACTCTGTAACTTCCCTTCAGAAAAAAGTTAAATAAATAAATAAACAGAAAATGTATTTAAAGTACTAAAGACTAAAGACTCTATCTATCTATCTATCTACGCTGTATACTAAATATTATTTTTTACAATCCAGTTTTGACCTGAACAAGAGTAAAGAACAAGAGTCAGATCAGATCTCAGTTCTCGGGATCTCAGGCAAATTTTTCTTAATTTAAATCACTGAAAAAGAAGCCTCAACTATTAAATTGTGTATAATCTAATGAATATTCATGAGCTAAACATTTGTGATGTCACAACCAGCACATCTGTCCCACCTCACAACTGTTCTCGACTACTTTTTTAAAACCAAGTGACACCCAAGTTAGGAACAATGACAGAACTTGCCAAAACAGCAGCTGTTCCCTTGTACAATGGCTGCATAAATAAACAGAAGGTCACCGGCGGTGAGATAAATTTTGTATCAGCTGTAATACAGGAAAGCTCTTCGTCCTAATCTGGTAGACAGAGCAATCACAACAGTGCAGCAGACAGTTCTCTCCAAATAAATGCTGCATGAGTGTGTCTGAGCTGTGGAGGAACTGTTCTGGTTTTGAACATCCATTCACAAGAACATGTATTATTTTCAGCCTCTCACACACCACTGCATGACAGGCACGCTGCTGCGCTACAATTCTGAATGCAGTTCATGAAAATTGACTGCAATGTGCTCCTTTTCACTTCAGTTCAACTCAGTAGAGGAGGTGAAGCACTTTAAATTCATGTGAAGGGCAGTCACTCTCCCGTTGTGTGGTATAAAATTGCTTAACAGTAATTCATCAGGTGCCATCTCTTGAAGACAGAAACGAGGGCCGGTCACGTGATCTATCAGCAGCTGGTGGATCCTCCCCCCCACTCTCGCCGCTGCACGCGCAGCCATCAGTGCCATATAAATCACCTCTGAGACACCAGGCCGTTTTTCATTTCTAGCAAAGTGGCCATTTTGTAGTAAACTCCAAGCATGAGCAATTTGCACACCGAAATATGAGTTTGTGCCGTTCGCGAACAGAGTGATTAAGTGAGCGAAAGAACACCTACCTTTCACTGAGCGGTGTACATCAACATGTGTATCTGCGCGGCCCGGGAAATAAGAGGAAAGGATCTTTGGAGAATTCCAGGCTAGGTTAAATGCATTTTAATGGGTCTCATTCACGCTGTACTTCAAAAGAACGTCATTTCAGGTGCAGAACCGCTGGGCAGTGCTGGCTGAAGGCGAGGCACTCAATTTAACCAAACGATTCAATCTAATTATGCTTGTTGCGGTAGAGCACTTTAGAAAACTCAGTGGGGCTTCTACACACATTTCGACACCAGAAACACCTTGAGATATAGGTGCAAGAAAGACTGCACCAGTCTTCTCACCAGGGAGCCCAACTATGCTAATCCGCATGTTGTTAGTGTGAAATGCACTATCTGCATTTAACAGATACGCTTTAAGTCCTCATTTTGTAGGGTCAGTATAGTACTTTTCCACATTTCTGCAATATAGGCACATCAGTTATACTGTGCTTCACTGTAACCAATTCCAAAATGATACCCATAAAATGTTACAGTGCTATTAGCAACAGTGCTAATGCTTACAGTATGAGATGAAACACAGCACGATAGCATCTGAAGAGAAATGCCGACTAGAAGTTCAGCCTGTACCCAAAGCCAGATTACTTCCAAAAGTGACATTAAAAATTATTTTGAAAGCCTTCATATCTTTTTAAAACGACATTTAGAAAATATAGTTACATTTCTAAATAAAAAGATATCTTTAAGATGTTTATGATTTAAAATGTATGTAAAACTGACATCTGAAAGACGTCTGCCAGACGTTTGTAGACCGCTGATGCTTTCCAGATTAAGAGATCTTCAACAGACATCTAGCAGATGTGAGTGTGGGAAATCTGGGAAACAAATAACGAACAATAATGAATATGTAATCTTGTGAATGACAGTGAAGACTGACCTGGAAGAGAATCATTGAATAAAATTGTTATTCTTCTTCTTTGCACACAAAAAATATTCTCATAGCTTCATAATATTATGGTTGAACCGTTTATGTTGCATGAACTATTTTAATGATGTCCTTACTACGCTGCTGGGCCATAAAACGTTTCAGTTTTATTTATGTCTATGCAGGGTCAGAAAGCTCTTGGATTTAATCAAACATATCTTCATTTGTGTCCTGAAGAAGAACAAAGATCTTACAGTTTTGAAACAACACAAGGGTGAACAGAGTTTTCATTTTTGGCTTTACTTAAAGTATTACAGTGAAATAAATCTATGCCATGCTTCAGATTAGGAGAATGTCAGTTTCAATGTTCTGAACAACTATGAACAGTTGTTCTCTCTCCATGCACTCATTGCACAATAACCCTGCAATGAGATCAATCCATTTTAAGTTCAAAACTGAAGCAGTTAATTTTCCTGTGCATGTGTTAATTATCGGGAGGTGGGCACTCTGCGCTGCAGCAGACACATCATTAAGTTTTAACAGAACCAAAGGTTATCCAGCCTCCAGCGATTCAGACAGATTGGCAAGGTGTGGACACTTAAAACACATCCATTCCATCTGAGATTAAGTTTACACCGAGCGCCTCCCCCTGCTTCTCTGTAGAGTGCTAATGAAGTCTCTATTTAGTGAGATCATCTATTTCAGTGACACCTGCTAAAAGATCCTTCCGCTTTTGTGCCTCAAAGCAACAGCTCAGGGCAGCAATTCCTGCTATGACCCACAGAGGGCCAGTTCATGTCCCGTTTTAATTAATAAAAGCCATTGATTGATGGTAATAATCAATGGTTAACACACATCTTTGATTTTATGGCTTCGGCAAATGAAGTGTCACTGATAAAACTTAATATGATGGATTTCTTAAGTGGGTGAGGCAGTGGAGCGAGTTAGAATCATCATTCTCAGAAAAAACATTTTGATTGCATTCAAATGTGAACCTCTGGATTCTCTCATTTCGTTCTGTGCTATTAGCTGCTGCCTGCTAAGAGCAACTGCTGAAATTCAACATTCAGGACAGAAATGACATGCCTATGTGCCCTCTCAAATGGAAGTTCAATGTAACATCCAAAACATATACTGTATATATTCTTCAAAATAAATGAATAAAACATGAATGACTTTTTAATTATACTGTATAAAAATGTCAGAATGTGAATAATATAACATCATATAATTAGTGCTGTCAACTGATTAATGGGGATTAATCACATTCTAAATAAAAGTGTATTGTTTACATAATATATGTGTGTAGACTGTGTACATTAATTATGTGCACATAAAGACACATGCATGTATATATTTAAAAATATATCTTATATTTATATATTAAATATATTTATACAGGCTATAATATAAAAGTGTGTGTGTGTGTGTGTGTGTGTGTGTATATACATAATATACACAAAACATACATATAATACATATAAAAATAACTTTTATTTTTGATGCGATTAATTATGAATAATCACTTGACAGCACTTAATATGATATAATTTAATATAATATATAATTCAAGGTCCATGACACCCCTGTCCTGATTTCTTATCAACCTGAACCTCTCACTTTCACTTTTTGAGTGAACTATCCTTTTAAGAGGCATCTCAGATGCACTATTGTGAGCTGGGGTGAAGGGAAAGATCTTTATAAATTCCTGGATTTATTTCTAATTTTTTAATCAATAAACTTCTAAAACGACATTGCCTCAACTAATGCTTTCTGTTTTATCTCCCCTCCCCCCTCTGACACAAAAGAGGAGAGAGTTGCAGTGTAGGCGGCAAAACAACATCAAACCTGGTGTGTTGCCAGTATCTGTCTTTATACCGGGACCCATGAAAGCAGACTGAGGCACAGAGACCCAGACCAGAGGCTGTATCTGTATCTGACTTCGGTGTGATCAAAAAAAACTTTTAAGTACATGCGTAAAAGCATACATTGATTTTCAGACACTCTGATACAAGCATAAAGGAAACAGTTGTAAAGAAAAATCTATGAAATATGCAGCACAGCACACACAAAACTCTATTTCTTTGATATTTTAGTTGTAGACCTTCATCAGAATGCAACAGGAAGCCTGATTGGCTGTGCTTCCATGTACCCATCTCTAATTGATGCTCTGAGACTCTGAGAGATCTTAATTTTGGCATTACCCAGAGCATAACATTGACTTAAACAAGAAGCAGGAAAATAAGTTAATGTTACCTAAAGCCGCCTGATGTTTTTCAAGGTGCATCATCCAAATGTTGGTCACTGCATGCTTGTGTTGATTTTTGTCTTTGAAGCTATTTTTGAACCTCACTTTGAAATCCTGCACTCCAATCAAGATCCACAAGTGCTTAATGCATAATGGGCTTCATTAAAAGAGGATGTTTCCACTGAGCATGCTCAGTGGGGGTCTTCTCAATTACAGACCCAAGTACAGTGTTAAACAAAACAGTCTAGCTAATAGAATTAGAATCCTTGTAGAGGGATAGAGGCCCAAAAATGAAAATTCTACCAACATTTACTCCCCAGTATGACCTTTTTTTTCTTCCATACTGTGGCCAAGTGAAACAAAACTAAATAAAAAGTGGGGCGGGGATTCTATTGATCTGTTGTTAATTGGATAGCAGACTAAGGCCCGTTTACAGTAGTGTATTTTAGTTTTAAAGCTGCTTCAGTTCCGCCTATCGTTTACACTAATCAAGCATTTTCGGGGTTGAAAATGGAAACTTTTGAAAATGCTGCAGACCCCGTTTTAGTTTGAAAACACCAGGACTGTGTTTCTGTGTGAATGGAGCAAAATAGAGACTTTGGAAAACGATGGCATGGCTACCCACATTCTCTCTGCGTATCCTTGATGACCTTGTGAATAATAACACCATGCTTGTTAGTGAACCCATAGATATGCATTGGTAGATTCCCCATTCAATCGTTCCAAGCACACAGACATGGCAGCGACTTAAATAACATATACATGCTGTATGGTTGTATGCGCATGAATGGTCATGCGACTTAAACGGAAATTATTTCTGAAACACAGTGGAAATGCTAATGTAAATGCTGATCATTTTCATTCTAAAACGCAGTTTTAAAATTAAACGCACCAGTGTAAATGGGCCTAATGATTAGTAAAGTCTTGCATATATAACCAGAGAGACATCTAATATTTTGCCATAAGATTAAGCTGATATTTTCTTAAAATGTCCAAAATTAAAAAAGTGAAAGAAACAAACAAACAGAGTTGCAATCATGATTTCTGTAGATTGGAAAAATATCAATTAACCCTTTGTCGGGAGTTTGACTGACATGCGACCTGCCAAATCTTCCAACAAACAAACCAGATATAACAGTAGATCATGTCGGTAGACTTGAACTTGAAAACAGTATGATTTGACATCTTTCCACAGATTAAAGACAACTTCTGATGTTCATTCATGTTTATTTTGTGCTTTAAGTAAATACAAAACTATCGCTTCACATAAACTGAAGCGCTACAGCAATCTGTCATGAAACATTAAAGAGACACAGGATAGACTTTATTGTTTGAATTTTTTTTAAAGAACACTGACACTGAGTAACCTGCTCTTATCTGTCAGCAGACTTCAGTGTCCTCTTTGCTCTGCAATGTATTTTTCACTGTGTGAGAAAGTATTGTGCGCTGTGAGAGTGCAATAGCTTGTCAGATGAAGCAACGGTTACTAAGGAGGCTTACATCTTCGTGTTTATTACAGAGGGTCAGTTTGATCACAGAAATTAAGGTGAAGAAATGTTCATATTAGCTGAAGATGATATTCCTGCAGTGGTGGGCAGTAACAAAGTAGTTGTACTTCGTTACTGTACTTAAGTACATTTTTCAAGTATCTGTACTTTACCAAAGTAGTTTTATTTTTAGCAACTTTTACTTTTACTGCACTACATTCCTAAGGATCGTACTTCTTACTTCACAACATTTCTTAAAACATATCGTTACTCATATATAACATGCTTCGAGGAAAACGCAGACGAGCGATTCATTAACAAACTGATTCTTTTTAATGAACCTGTTGAATCAGTTCGCAAATCGCACCAAACGATTTATTCTCGAATTGGAATGATCCGCTGTTCTCGATTCGACAGCTCACTGATTCAAACGATCCGTTCAGAGCGAGTCTCCAGTGAACCGAACAACAGGCGCACGACTGATGATGGGTAAAGTTACTAACATTAACTAAAAATCATATTTCGGTTAAAATTTCAGTTTGTTTCACTGCTGTAAAGGGTGATCTATTTAAGCCCACACATCAACATCAGTGTCTCTTAGTCAAAAAACGTTCATATTCTCTGCTGCTGTAACGTTAACAGTTTTATTAAAATGCTAACATTACGCCTTTAGCCCTACGTCTGTTATTATATTGTTTATCAACGGTATCCATTTTTTATATTGTTTGGATCAAGTAGACAGATATGATTGTTTATTCATATAATGTTACTGAAAATAGGTAGGTCTAAATATTGTTATCTAATGCTGATTGTTAATCTAACAAGCTTGCTGGTGCTAATTTAGATTCATTTTTAGATAATGTCCAAATATTGTTGATTTTTTTTACATCTGAGGGAAAAAGAAAGGATTTTATATTCAGGTAAATTTAGGTAGTGATGCCCTCTGGGGGCATTTAGCCAAGAATGTTTACAACACAGACAAGGTTTGAGAAAAAAAAAAAAGAAAATATTATATTTTTCTTCAAATGTTTTTCCTAACTTATTTCCATGCCATATATAACGTTTGTGACATTCTGCAAAACAATAGCCTACGCTTCAAAACACTTTTTGCAGTGTAAGCGTCACAGTGAACATTACTACATCATGCTCGTCAAAAATCTCAGGTATTTTGAGCAGTAAGATTATAAAAAAAGCGCTATATAAAATTAAGCAGACTGTATAAAATTGCAAAATAAATCTATCAGTACTTTTTTACTTAAGTACATAAACCGAATACTTTTGTATACATTTTCACTCGAGTCAAACTGAAAAAGGAGTAATTTTTCTGGTGTACTGTACTATAGCATGGATCTGTACTTTGACTCAAGTACTTGATTTGTGTACTTCGTCCACCTCTGTATTCCTGTAGCCAGTATTAACAGATTGCATGATCAAATTTTTTTTTTTTTTTTTCACAGATGACAGACATTCGGATTGGATTAGTTTTCTCAGAGGATCACTGAATTTGCGGAAAAACTGTATTTTTAATTTGCTCTGGAATTAGAGAGGTTGTGTGAGTAAAACATAGATGTGGTAGATTCGGACAGGAATAATCACAAAGTAGCCAGTGAAACACACATTTCTCCAACAACCCCCTGAAAAACTAGTCCCATACGAATCAGACTGCACAGACAAGACTGACCAGAACATTCTTCAGTCTTTCTTGACAAAGGGGGAAAAATGAAGTCGTACAGTTTTGGAGCAGCATAGGGGGAAGTGAAAGATTTTTAGGTGAACTGGTTCTTTAATGAGGACTTCTGAACTTTTGTCACTTTGTGTTCAGCAGAAGTTCCTCATGCAGGCCTGCTGTGATGAGCGCCGTACTGACGGGCAGTTCGAAGCGGTGTGAGATCTCCCAGTGTGGCCATCTTCCAGCTGGACGCTGCAAACTCTTACAGCCAATCTGTCAGCATTTACATCCCAGGGCAGTTCATCTCGCTCTTGCTCTTTCTTTCCTTCTCATCTCCGTCTATCTTGTGTTTCTTTACTTGTCTGCTCCCTCACGCATTTTTTCCCCTTTTACCCACGATCCCACTCCCTCTCTTCATCTTGCTTCCCTCAATCTGTCTCTTTCACAGCACAGATTCATGAGCAGTTTTTTTTAGAGTTATTGTACTGCTGGTTCTCTCTTCTTCGTTCCTTTTAGTTCACAGCCTTTTAGAGAAGACATATGAAAAATCATGACAATTGAGCCAAAGGAGTTTCCACAAACAGCACAAAACGAGTGATAACTGGTCTGGCTGTGTAGCTGCGGGGCTGAGTGAAGGCCTGGCTTTCTGAGTGAGTAATTGCTCAGGCTCTCTGGCCGAATTGAGGGCCTTGCACAAGCTGTCTGTTATGTGATGTAGGAGTCAAATGGCATGTCTGTGTGTGCGAGTGTGCACGAGAAGGAAAAAAAAAGATGAGAGAGAAATGGAGAATATGTGTGCGAGTGAGAGAAACAGAAAGAGACAAAAAACTGGGAGGAGAACAAAGGGTGAAATGATACATTACAGAGCATGCCATGTTGTAACTGCAGGGCTTCTATAGCCTGGCTCACCAAGGATCCAGCCCTCCTCTCTCTCATTAAGACATCAGTGTAATTTGGCAAATGTAGCATGACGACATGCGGCAACTAATATCCTAATGATCGCACAATGGGCTTCACAGAGCCTGCAGAATGTCATCAATCTCAGCCCACAACACTGATGACAGATCACTGGAGAAAGGCAAACAATTATATAAAACAGCATAGTTACCAAACACATGATAATGCAACACAGTATTGCGCATCCAGACATGCCTATTTCCAAACAAGATACAAATTAATATTTCCCAAATACTGTTAATTAGATGTTTGTGAGTGGTGTAAACATTGTTTGGGTGGATTGGTTTGTCACAAAGCTGGTTGAGTAATGCAAACACGAATAAAAATACACTACTGATCAAAACTTTGGGGGCGTTGAGAATTACAGCAGCTGTATACAATATCCACATTATTAGTGCATAATCTTATTAATATACAGCATCTTTCACCATGGTTTGAAACAAAGCGATGTAAATGGCAGCAGGACAAACTATTAATACCCAACTCTAAAAACTGCCTTTCCCTGTCTTTCTGTCTCTCCTTGATTTGTGGTGATCTCAGAACTCATGCTTTATAAATATTTACAGCAATAGCATCGACCAACAAGCGGGTCGGCCCCATCTATGTGTCTGAATGATTATAGAACAAAGAGGAGAGAGAGAGAGAGAGTGCAAGAGAGAGAAGGTTGGTAGAGCATATATCTTTCCATGCCTCGCTGCCCACTAACAAGTTTAATGCTTCCACAAAAACAAAGGTGCTCAGTTACTGTCTACACTACAGAGGGAAGTCAAAGAAAATATATCCTGGGGGCAAGAGCAAAGGTAAAATACAGCAGTAGAGGTGAAATACTGTGGGTCCAAGCAGTCTCAGTACTGTTAAACAAAAGACAATTTTCACAACACTGTTTTGATTTGCAACCCTTGTTTTGGAGCTGTTTTAGTGACAGAGGATCCATCTCTCTGTACATCACTAATCACAGTACACAGTCATTGCTGAACATAGCGACTATATAGGATAATCTTCAAAATTTCGACAAAATACATACTAATGACATGATATACATACTAATGACATGAAATAATGAGAATATTCATTTACGGATAAAATGTCCCAATAAGAGCACAGTCGGCATTACATGAAAAGTCATACATGAAGTTAATAGCATATTGTTACCCCTGCCGTAAAGATAACAGTGCTCTTGGGACAAGTGTCTCCCTTCTAGAGGTCCTGGGAGGGAGTGACTTCTTTTTCGACCAATTGATGACGTAATGTCTCCATTTAAGACAAGCTGAGTCTACACATTACACTTTATAATCGTATCCCCAACATCGGCTGGAATTTTAGCGTTAAAGGATTAAGAATCCATTCAAAAAAGCATTTGCTTTTTTTTTATATATATAAAAGTAAACCTTCCAGTTCAGCACTGTGCTTAAATTGGGATGTCAGGGGCAAGAAATCCATTTATAGCCCTGAACATTTCCATTTAAAAATGACTTGGGTGATGAATGTAAGACTCACGGCGTGTGCAGATGGCCCCAACATGACGGACTACTCAAATGCACACTGCATTTATCAGACTTTTCTTGGGGAATATTTTTTCTCTCGCCCCCTCTCTCTCTTGAGCACAGCTCAAGCTTGCCCCTGAAGCTTTACGCCTTATGCCTTATGTTGTAACTCTGTCTTTAACCTCGTTCCCCAACTGCAGGCGACTGATAAGAGCAGATGAGACCCAGGCTCTAAGGAATTCCTGCCACACCACTGAACTCAAACTGCTGCCCAATGCAAAATGCAGCGTGAGCTTAGCACAGTCCCACCATCTGCTCCCAGCCTGAGCCTTTCGTCAGGCCTCTGAAAACCCCTCGATTGCATGCATTTTCTTCAAGAATATCACGACTAATATCAAAATCCAGATGCTCAGGTATGTCCTGGGAATCTTTAGCGCACTATTATTAGCTGAAAATTCAACCCTTTATTTTGCAGAGCTGCTGCTTAGAAGGGAGAATTCACCGTCATGATTGTTGCCTGCTGACATTCACATTTACTGCTTCTGCATTGTTTTAGAAGCATGTTACCAATTGATGGTAACAATTTATTTTGATAGTCCATTTTATACATTCTACTAACAGCAACTACATGTCAGCTAGCAGCCGTTAGAGTAGTAGTAGTCTGTAGTATAAAACAATGAACGCCAGCAGACAGGGCTGCGTGATAAATGCCAAGTTATTTCCCGAAACTCAATATGGCACAGACAGAGGGGTTCTTATCTTAACTGATGATATTTACAGCTTTAAATGACTGTGATTGGTTCATACTGCATACACAGCCAACAAGCTTTATATTCAAAGGGGTCATATGATTTAATTTCAAATTTTCCTTTCTCTTTAGAGTGTCACAAGCTCTTGGTGCGTAAAGAAGATCTGTAAAGTTTCAAAGACAAAGTTTCAAAACCAAAGAGATATTCTTCATAAAAGTTGCCTTGTACACACCCCCTAAACTGATTCTTTTAAACATTCCCTCTTTGTGAAATCACAAAGTGGGGGCGTGCTTTCATAATACGGCCATTGTTTACGCAAATAAAAGAAGACGGAGCTATTGCTGGACATGCTGTGTTGTTTTCTTTGTGCTTCCAAAAGAGGACACAGCTATAAATCCGTGATTAAGTTCAACACAAATATTCAGTTCAACACAAATATTAGAGCATTTACAGAGGACTATAGGAGCAGCCTAGCTGTGTCTGGTGCTTCTGACTCGCAACCTTTAAATAAGTAATGTTTTCTTATTAAAAGCTGCAACTTACTATTCAAATGTGAGTTATAAGCAGTGAAGCGCAGTGCTTGTTGCTTGTCATTTCTCTCATCACAAATGCGTGCTACGCGACGAGAAAAAAGACAGTACTTAGTCATGATAATCAGTAATTACATCCCAACTAGATGCAACATATGTATATAAAAAGTTGCCATGATGAAATCCAAATGTAGGCAAATATGATAAATATAATTCAGTTTTCAGTGGAAACTGATATTAACTGAAAACTGAAAAGTTCATTGTATCAAACGAATTTTGAGGATTTTTGTAAATATACAGTATGTGCAGGATATAATGAGCCTATAGATAAAAAGGTGGATGGTTTGTAAACACTAACAGTGCTATCCTTTTATGAACAATGAACAAAAGAAATTTACAGAAAGTCCATTTTGTTATCTTGCTTCTTAAGTAATAGCATATATAGATATTTTTACTGGGAAATGAGTCTTATCAAGATTGCATCAAAAGTTGTGCAACTACTTCAGCTCCTCAGTGGTTTACTTTTCTGTATAGTGGATGTAGAGCATTAAAATAGGACACCGGTGGGCATTAGAAGCTGATATGAGGTGTGCATTGTGTGTGAGAGCTGATGGCAGTGGTGAGACTTTATCAGAAAAATGAGCAGATGTGAGGGCTGTCTGTGTATTGATCTACTCCTCTAAAAGAGGTTTGTTGCTGGCTCCTAAAATCCTTCTGTAATAAGAGGGGAGCAGGGGAAAAGCAGAGCATGGACTGAGATGGGAGTTAGAGAGCACTGCAATAATACGAAGAAAGAAAATGAAGCGGGGAAAGATCAATTAATTACCATTGAAAATACAACCAAAGATATTAATTACTGTTAGTTGCTTTGTTTGTTATACTCCGCTATTACGAATTTATATTAAATTGAGTTTTATAACAATATAAATCTCTTAAAAAAAGGCATAGCAGTTTGGATTCATGCATATTTAATTTAAAATAATAGCATTAACTGTTAAATATAATGACCAATCAAGTAGGCACTGCAATAAGGAAACAACTAATAAAGGTAAAAAATGGTTATATATCCACCCCTCTTCCCATCATGCACTGGGACACGAGTAATTAATGAGGTGGCTTTATTTAGAACATTTGACCATTTTTTTAAGCTGTTGTTGATTTTGTCAGCACATTTGGCAACATAGGCCTATTACTTGTGAAGTCAGACCCCCCAAGTATTGATATTGTTCATGGTATAAGCTAGATAAAGCACAATGAAAATACTAAAACCATGTAAATTAGGAGAACAATTTGAATAGAACTCTTTCTTCAGAGAGGTTCTTAATCTAAATTGGCAATTGTTAGACTGAAAGCGGATTTGTTATGTTAACTTGACATTTTAAGTTTAGTATTAATTTAAATTAATTAAGTGATAGCATTAAGCTAAAATGCCCTCACTTTTAAATCCTCTAAAACCTATTTTTAACAGGAGGAGGAGAACATGAGAGAATCAGGGACTAGAGAATGAAGAGCAGATGAGCAGTGGCTTCAAGGACTCATGCATGCAAGCGTTACATTTACAGTGTCGCTCCGCCTGAAGGCACAGGCCTCCCTGCTGCCCAGCACAGCTTGTAGATCAATTAAACAGTGCTCTGCTCCCATTCATCACCACACTAGAGTGACAGTACCAAGCTCTTCTATGGGCTTCTCTCTTTCTCTCTGCAGGATTCTCAGGGCAGGGAACAGCCCCGTAATTCTGCAAACACTGTTTAATCCTGCTTTCACATCTGCAGGATGCCAGGCCTCCTATGTAGAGCTACATTCACCACAGGGCAAAACATTTACATCAAATCAAACACGCATATGCCCAAGCAACCGTTTAGGACAGTAACAAGTAACCAGGGGTGCACAGGCGTGGTTCACTTTTAATTGGTTAAAATATTAGACAAGCATTTTAACATCTTGGCTAAAGTGTTCCAAAGAAATAGTGCATGTGTGGAACTCTCAAATATGTGTGAGATCAGTGTTTTCGTCTTCTTAACAGCCCCATCAGTGAGGCATCACTTCAGCTTTGTAACATGAAGTAGCAGTATCTAGCAGTACAAAAGTTTGAGGTCAGAAAGGTTTTTTGTTTGTTTGTTTTTTTGGTGGTCTAATTATTTTATTCAGCATGGATGAATTAAACGGATTAAAATCAATAGTAAAGAATTTTATATTGTTACATGAAAATCTATTTCAAATAAATGCAGGTTTTTTTTAATCCTATCCATCAAAAAATGTATCACTGTTTCCATCTAATTATTTTGCATAACATCTGTTGTTTGTTTGAACTGTTATTAAAAATAATAAGAAATGTCTTGAGCAGCAAATGTACAATGATTTCTGAAGGATCATGTGACACAGAAGACTGAAGTAATTTACATTATAAAATATTAAAATATTAAATAATCCTATTACTGTTAAAGAATAATAGCAGTAATATTACTGTATTTTTTCATTACTGTTGAACAGTAGTAATTTCAAGTGGGTTTAATATAAATATATAATAAATATATTATACTTTATATACATTTTAAACTTTTGTTTTATTTTTGTAATGCAACTGTAGAAATAATTATATCCCTATTGTAACCTCTGAGTAACAAATCCCTAAAAACAAGCCAATACAATGAACACAATAATGACAAAATGACTTTCAATAAACCAATTGTTTTCTTGGTCATACTACATTCAATATTTATTTGTACATATTTTTATGACACCAGGTTGGATTGCTTATGTATACATTTCCAGTGAAACTGGGAGACACTATTCAGACATTATACCTAATGATATTATACAATAAAAGTCAAATGTATTTAAACACTGCTTTTATAATGTGTATGATAAAGGGTTTTTTAATCCATCCATCAATCCTCCTCCACTTATCCGGTTCCGGGCTGCGATGGCAGCTATACAGTATGTCCCTGTCCTCACCCACCCAGCTCCTCCTGGGTCCTTCGTTAATTAATATATAGGAGCATAAATATAAAAGATTGAAAAAAATGTAAGTCTTAATTTCTTTCCAAGTACCCCCTGGGATGCTGGTTGGGAATGACTGTGTTAGACTAATGTTTACTGATCATATTCACATGAGGATGTTTTATTCTGGCTTGAATGATTCACACAGTTTGAGGCGTTTAGATTAAGCAAAGACAGAAAGCCTGTTTTACAAGTCTGTGGATAGATTTAGGTGTTCGGAAACCGCTGACCTGACAGGAAAAGATGAAATATTGCGCTCTCAGCTTTGTTTGAGCCAGATACTCCTGGGAAGAGAGATCTCCATCTAACTTGCTCCCAATTACATCTTCATGCTTGTGGCAGTGAAAAAACCAAAGCTCTCCAGCAAACACTGTGAAATAAACAAGATTAGGCTGATTCTTGCTTCATATACCACAGATGTTTGAAATGGGCGCAAGGTAAGGGGCGAAAGGCAAGTGTTCGACATGCCGAGCAAATGTCACTGTGTCTTTAACCCGGAGTGGAAAGAGAGAGAGACCAGCAAGAGACCACCGCCACAGATGGTATCCAGCGGCCTGCAAAATGTCAATGGGTTTTAACCTCGTTTGACAAAAGCAGAGCATATCCTCCCAGAGTATGATCCTTCAGTAAATGTCAGGGAGGCATTTCAGCATCTCTCAACATCCCTAGAGACACAGCATACAATACACAGCAACAACACGGGCACAAGCAGCGACCGGCGCCAACCAGTGTAAACAGATATAGTTGCGTAGTCATAGCCTTTGAATGTAAAATATGAAGAAGCCTATAAAAATGCACCTAAGGTTCATCTATGGCTTAGGGTCAGAGACGGGGGCATTTTTGCGTTATCTTATTGCATGTGGCATAAATGAGTGTCTGATGGACTGTGATAATGAGGTCTATAAATAACTGCTCCCATCTGTTCATCTATCTGCCTCATGGCAACACATATTAGACAGACCTTTGCTCCAAGAATCCAAATACTGTGCTGCTTAACTTGAGGAAACAGGGTATTTTAGTATTATTTTTTCCTTTGTTTTTTAAAAGTGAGGAACTCACTTACCAAATATCTTAGAAAATGCAGAAAGGTAGGAGGTTGTTGGTTAAAGGATGTCATGACCTGTGGTAATGGATCAGCATGTCAGACATATCAGACTACCTCTCGCTATCAGCAGACGTTAAATGCCTCAGCTGCAGACGTCTTTCTCCTTGGGTAAGGACATCAGTCTGTCTGAGACTGCTGCAGTGAGGCTCTCATATACGTTTAGCATCTTGAGCAAAAAAAGAGAGCTGAGGATCTTTTACATTCTCTGTCTAGCCCTTTGTTGGTTATGTTGAAGCCTTGTTGTTTGGGGTGTAATGGCTGAATCTAGAAGGGTATCAGTTAACACACACACACACAGAGACACACGCACAAGGCCGGGATTTTGCAGCCACTGCTGAGATGGCATTGTATTTCAGAGAACGCTGTAAACAGCACTTTTCAGAACAGCCAAGAACACCGCACATAAGGGCAACACTGACCTCAGACAATACAGCAAAGCCAGAAGGAAAAACTAGTTTACTCATACATTTTTTTATATTATACATTTATGCATTTGGTAGACACTTCACTTAAAGTGACTAACAATGCACAGGTAAACAAGTATATAATTCAGTGCATGCATTCTCTGGGAATCGAACCCATGACTTTGTTGTCGCTAGCACCATGCCCTACTGTTTACATACGGAGGAATATTCAGGAAATATGCAGTAGCAATCTCAAAGTATTCTTGTAGCTCAAACATTAGAAATGCCAAGGTCATGGGTTCAGTACCCAGGGAATGCATGAGCTGATGCAAATGGAGTTTTGATTTTGGCTTCCTCGTCTCATATACCACACAGTGTGTCAGGAATTTGAGTACATTGTTTGACTCCAGTTTAAAATTTGACAAATGGAGTTTAGCTGTTTTGAAGTCATGTTTTTACCAACTTCGCCTTCTCAGTAAAGTTAGGCTCCTTTTTATCCAGGGAAAATCCTAAAACAGCTATCCATGCCTTTGTAACATCTTGGCTCCATTATAATAACTCGCTATACTATGGCTTTCATTTCTAATATTCAGTTGGTTCAAAATCCGCTTGAAGGGAAGCGAAAATATGACCATATAACTTTCACTTTAGTGTCCTTTCACTGGTTCCCTGTCAAGTACAGGATTGATTTTAAAATATTTATCTATAAAGACCTCAGTAACCTGTCATCTCAATACTTAAGTGATTTATTGATTCAGTATACTCTTAGAAATTAGAGAGCTTGAGACATTCTCATAGTTAATTAGTTAGTAAAACTCAAAAATCTGATGCTATGGAATAATAGCATTCTTCCCTTTTTCCTTGCATGCCACATCTATTAGAACTTTTAAAGCTTATCCTAAGACCAATTTATTCACCCTGAATTTTAACAGTCCTTAGCATTTCTGTTGAATCCTTACGGCAATTTTTTTTTTTTGTTTGTTTTATTTATTTTTCTTGTCAGAACGGGGGCGGAGTTAGTTGTAGGTCATTCGTACAAATTCATACGCATTTTGCAGTCGTAAAATATTTACAATTTAGCAAGAATTGTATGAATTTGCAGATGTGAAGTAATTTGAAATTGTACAAATATGTACAAAATGCTGTGTTTGGCCAAATGCTTAAATATAAATGTACTGTGGCTAACAGTCTGAAGTTATAGTTTCAGAGAAAAGGTTTAGGTTAAGCCAGGATTATGCCTTAGTTAAATTAGGACAAGCTCAAACATGCCTTTTGGTACAGGACAATGCTACGCTTGACTGTGAAATGTTCAAATTACTTAATCTATGGTCATCTAACTTCTACAAGGCAATATTTGCTTCAAAATGAAATAAAAATGTGCACAGTCCAAAGGAGAAATAAATAGTCTGTTAAATTATTACTTGACATTTATCAGTGATATTCACCAATAATATGCATGGCTTGCTCCAGTATCAGCATTATTTTACTGCTTAAAACCATCATTTCTATGCAGCTAAAATCACCAAATGGTGCAAAAAATGACTATAATAAAACACAATCATTTTTAAAAAGCTGAAAGGTAAAGTGAGATGAATGAAAATGTAAATGTAACCTGGCTGTGGAAAGTGGAAGATCAGTGATTCACGGTCATGCCGTCAGCACCTGCACACCTAAGAAAGTCTCCATCATTAGGATATAAGCGAAATGTCCCAACCAGGTGACTAAAATCATAAAACCTGCAGAAAAGAAAATAAAGAAAGGCAAATCAATGAATTGATTGCTTTATTGACTGCAACTATAGCTGCAATAACTGAATTAGAAAATAGGTTTCTTTGTCACTGGTCAGTCAAACAAACAAGCTAACCCCCAAATTCACATCATAAGTTGATCCTATTCTAATAGCTCCACATTGTTTACTTTTTTCATAAAGGTCCTATAACCTCCAAAAGGCTTGCTTTTAATATACGGAGACAATTACGTTCAGGGTCAGTAGGATTTAGATTTATTTTGTATATATAAGAAATGTTTCATTAACATCAAATCAACATATTAGCTGTAAATTCAGCTTATAAACTACATTTTACACATATATTTTACATTTTAAATTATATATAAACAGAAACCATCTTAAAATTTTCATTTGTTTACAATATAACAATACCAGTGACAATATTTATATAATGCTCGCTTTCTCTCTCTCTCTCTCTCTCTCTCTCT